>VSMD01019155.1:0-58013 GCA_008750895.1 Mirza zaza
ATAATTGTAAAGCATTTCCTCTTTCCCCAGGTGTAGCAGTTGCTGGGGATAGGATTAAGGGAGGGGCAGCTCCAAAATGGAGTGCCTGCCCTCATTCTTCTTCCCAGGTGGAGCAATTGCCGGAAACAGCACCAGAACAGGGAATCTTTGTCCAAGAAGAGCCAGAGAGCCTAACTATCTACATAACAATGGCTGGAGTTCTGAGATAAAAACTATTGAAACTTTGTGTGTGTGGGTATAGGTTTAGTGTATATACATGTATTATATACTCTGTCTACCTGGTACCAAATTGGCTTATAAATAAAAGGAGCCCTCATAAATAAACCCAAATGCTTTTCAAGTTCTTGTGAATTTAGTAATCTTTGGTAAATAAGCTGGTTTTTTAAAAATTACTGGTAAAATAAAACTTAAAAAACCTCCGAAATTGTCGGCATACATTTTGCCTATGTTTATTGGTCATTTTCGTATTTGAAGGTGTCAGAGTTTGACACAAAAGTTATAAAACTATAAACTCAGTCAAAGCAAAATGATCTCTGTTTGCGTGATAATTAAGACTCATTTAATAGTATTGGTGTAATGAAAACAGCTGAATCTCACAGGTTAATTGCAAAAATATCCATGTTTTTAATTTTAAGGTTCTTGTTTAGGTAAAAAAGTAGGCATGCCTGGACAAAAATAAGTGTCATCATTAGCATAAATAAAACTGTAAGTAATGATAGCACAAAACCAGAAACTTACAGTCAAAGGCTTATGAAGAAATTTTGGTTTTGGTCTGTTAATCCTAGCTGCAGATGCAGTTTCTTCTATTGAACTTTACTGTCTGCGGAAAGGTACACACAAAATCTGTTTATGACTTGCTCTTTCTCTCATCTGATACTAACACAGTGCTGGGATTTAAAGCTGCCCTATGAGCTGTAGTTACAAGAACCGAAATTGAATTGGAGGCTTCAGTTGTCTTTCTGGTCTGGCTTCCTCTTGATGTGTTCTGAGTACTGGCTGCAAGCTAACCGGTTATGTTTTTAGGGGATCGTAAACAAGCTGTACCTCCTTTCTCTGAGCAACTGGATGTGGTAACAAAAGGATGGCCCACTTCTCTGAGAGTGGAGCTGCTACCTAGGATATTTTATAGGAAGCTGAAAAGTTAACCCGCTAGAACAGAAGGGAGGGTTTTGGTTAACAGCCAGTGGCCGGAAGGGTGAATGTCAGGCTACTTTGTTAGATACACCTAGTGCCACTCTGAAGGTGAAGCTTGCCTGAAATCCAGCCACCTTGCTGCCTGTGGACTCCCGTTCCCCATTCTGTGATCGCATTCAGATTATTGACCAAGCGTATGCTAATCCCCCGGATTTGGCTGAGCAGCCCGTGTCAGACCCAGATGAGGGGCTCTTTACGGATGCAGCAGCACTATGGAGCAGCGGTGATGCCAAGGTGGGTGTGCTGTGGTCACCGCCAGCAGGTAATTGAGCCATGAGCCCTACCCCTGGGACATCTGCCCAGAAGAATAAGTTGATTGCACTCACTAGACTGATCTAAATATGCCTTTATGGTGGTGCACACTCATAAAGCCATTTGGAAGAAACGAGGGTACTTTACCTCTGAAAACAAGAAAATTAAATATGGATCACTCATTATTGAATTACTAAAATCAGTTTTACTGTGCAGGGAGGTAGCTGCCATGTACTGCCAGGGACATCAGAGAACTGTCTATAGGAGACTTGAGGGCCAAAAAAGCAGCCTGGCAATTAATTGTCCAACCAATTGGCCTTCATCCCCTCCCTCCGATTGGATGGCCAGGATGCTGCTTTATGGATGGAAGCAGCCTTAGGGAACAGGGATAGCCCTGCTTGTACAATAGTGTGTTAGCAAATGTTTCCCCACGGTCTAAGGGAATTGATAACACACCAGGTCCCAGAGGGACAGGCAAACAGGAGCAGGTCCTGCTGGTGCACCCTCTGAGTATATTTTTGTCTGTGGGGTCAATGGAAATAAATCCCTTGGGCCTACGATTGTCTACTGGCATTGCTTAGTAACAACTGATGCTTTCATGTTGCATGCCTTTCACCTCTTCCATCGTTCTCACCTTATCCTTTGTAATCGTCCCCATAGTCTAGTGACTGAAGCCTAATGCTTTCTCAGAGAACCATGGCGTCTGGACTTTCTCCCAACGCTTAATTCTTTTTCCATTGAGATCACCTGTCTCTTTGCTGCAGGCTCACGTGGGCTTGCCGCGCACTCTCGCTTCGGGCGGTCATCAGGGTACACACAGACTCGCATGATCGCAGGACAAGGTTAAGACGAAAGCGCTGCCGTGCTCAGCGACCGTGTAGACGATGGGACCAGCCCTTAGTGTCAGGTCAGCCACTCGGTTTGCTGACATGCGTGGAAGAAACTAGTTCCCCGATTAATAATCACTTAATTATAAATTATCCTTATGGGAGTGTTCCAGCAAGTGTTACAGCAAGTATTAACAGCGACTGACCGGGAAAGAGCCCAGCAGCAAACAGAGGGTGGGAGAATCAGCCTTTATTTGCCCAGGGGGCTCCAAGGGGCCGTGCCACCAAACTCTGAGCACCGCTTCCTTGTTCTCTTCTAGTTTTATATACTTCTTGGGGTTACACACAACCAATCAACTATGAGCGTGAAGAGCTATCCAATCAGCGGTGGGATCCAAAAAGCATCCAATCAGCAACAAGCTTAACATCCAATCAGCAACAAGCTTTACATATCCAATCAGCAGTGGGATTCAAAAAGCATCCAATCAGCAGTGAGTCCAGCCATGAGGGGCCGGGTGGGTTTTGTTCCCGATCAGGAAGGCTTGGGAGCCGGTTCCTGAGTGCGGATCTGTAATCGGGGCGGCGCGTACCTGGTGCGCGCGTCTCCACGCTGTCGTGGGAAGCCGGGAAGGCCTCAGGGACAGGGCCAAAGCAGCGGGTGCCCGGGACCAGAAGAAGGCGGCGGGGAAGCACTGAGGGAACCTGAGCATGGACTTGGCGGCGCACTGGTCCGTCAGCCGTAAGGGCTGTGCCGTGGCCACGTGAGATGGTGGTGGCGGGGAACCGAGCGTGGAGTGTGAGCTGCCTCTGCTCTCTGCGCACGGTTTCCTGTCAATCTGCAGCTCTTCCAAAAAATAAAGCTTATTAACAAACGAAACGACCCTGTGCATCCGTCCCTCCCTCTCTCTTTTTATAGCCTTCGGGGACTGCCTCCACCGTTTTGCTCAGAAAGGCGCCCAGCACGCTTGGCTCCCGCTCGCCCCGGGGCACACGACACCCCTGGGGCCTCGGCGTCTTTCCGTTCGCGCGCAAAGCGCCACGCGCGGGCGCGGCTCCTGCTGAAACCGAAGCGCTCTGCTGCCACCTCGCGGGTGCTCTGGAGGACGACAGCGAGCTGGCCGCAGGAAGAGCCGGCGGAGGCCGGGCGGGCGAAGGGGCCCCTCCGGGCGTCCCGGAGCCGTTCCAGTACCTTGGGGCGGGCTCGGACCCCACACAGACCCTGGCCTCCTCTTCCCTGGTCCCCATCAGCATTCTTTGCCCCCTAGTCCCCACTGTGCGGACATTTCGTAGGTTTATACTACACCTATCAAAAAAGCCTTTTCCGGAAAGAGGCAGAGCGTGCGAGCATCGGAGTTTCCCGGTTTTGCTAGCCGGTTTGATGACCGTGAAGAACCATCTGGCAGCAGAGGGCGTGTCCCGTCCAGCCGCTCTGCCAAGAGGAGCGCGTGGAGGCATGCGCAGCGGGGCCTCGGGCCGGGGGTGGCAGGCCCGCGTCTGGCCGCAGGCCGGGCCTCAGGCGGCAGAAGCTGTGCTTCAGGCAGCCTGGCTGTGCCGGGGTCCTGCTGTCAGGCTTCGATGCACGCGTGGTGGCCACAGTCTCTCCTGAATACTGAGGCAAGAGGGACAGGAAGGGTGCTCCCGGAGTGCAGACGGCACTGTTTTGCTGTCCCACCGACCTCCTCTTTTAGGAGGGGCCCCTCACCAGGCCTGGCTGCTCCCGCCTCTGCGAGAGAAGGAACGAGCATGTCTTAGTTCGGGTTTCTCCAGAAGCAGACCTTGGGACAAGGGTTGCCATGCTGGCTGGTCCTTTATTTGGGACTTGATCCAGGGAAACACTAGCGCAGGGTGGGCGTGCGCCAGGGAAGGGAGAGAATCTGAAGAAAGGCCTGCAGCAAGCGGGGTAGTACCGTGGGCATCGGAGCCCAGCCCTGCTGTGGACCCTGGAAGGCAGGAGAGCACCTGCCTGCCCCACTGAAGGCTGAGCCATGGGGTATTTACCCACCAGCCACCGTCGGCATCATCAGCTGAAGGCTGCTGCTGGGGACGGCTACTCCTGCACTTGGGACTGCGGAGGTAGTCACGGGTGTTCAAAGCAACCAGGAGTGGGTGCCAAGGAGGTCAGGGGCGGGGCACTGACAGGGTCCTCTCAGAGTGTTCGGATGATGCAGGTCAGCACCCAATGCTACTCCATCCACCCCCTGCATCTCCAAAGGAGCAAGGTCCTAGAAACCAGCAGGTCCCTGACGGCTGGAGGCAAGCCCAAGACAACACAGAAATTCAACTAAGCTTGAGAAGGCAGCCTTTAGGTTAGGAGGGATGCAGCGGGGCCCTCACCTCCGTTTTCTTCACAAAGGTGAGGACTTTGTAAGATGGGGACATGCAAAGGTCCCCATGAATGTGTGTAAGCAGCGTGAAGAGGCCTTTGCTCCCTGGGACCAGGCAGGGCTGGAGGAGACTTAGTGTCTTCAAGCTCCAGCCCCCTGGGGAAGAAAGAGGGAGCCAGCTGGCGTGCAGCCTCGCCTGGAAGCTTCCCCTGGGCCGAAGCCTCCCCAGATGGCTTGTGGCTCTTCCTGCTGCCGCCTCTGCACACCGTTTGCATCTCCACCAAATGGGAGACCCAGCTACTGGAACTTAGAGCCAGA
Organism: Mirza zaza; assembly: GCA_008750895.1. Classification (NCBI taxonomy): domain Eukaryota; kingdom Metazoa; phylum Chordata; class Mammalia; order Primates; family Cheirogaleidae; genus Mirza; species Mirza zaza. The sequence continues at coordinate 4,916 of VSMD01019155.1, forward strand.
CCATGCTATTTCCATGGAACACCAAGATATAGGTGATAAAAATTTAGTACCAAGGAACAGGGAAAGTTCATCTGCAAAAGCTGTCAATCTTATGAAGAACATTGAAAAAGTGTCAACCTTCTGCAGAAATCTCGAAGGCCTCACTGAAGAGCTAACTAGAAAAAAATGTTTAATCAATTGCAGAGGACACAATCTCCTCCAGAGAAACCTGGGAGTGACCATCCTTAGGGATTTAGCTCCCTGGGGACAGATGTCAGGTGGAACATGCCCTGCCTCCCAGCCACAGTGGGGAAGGGCGCTGGGCTGCCAGCTGTCACTTGCTGCCCACACAAGTAACCAGACTTAACAAGGCCTGAGAGGCGGCTTTAAGTACTCACGAAGGCCTCATGTGAACTGTGATGTGGCCTTGTGCAACCACCACCATCCTCAGGTCAGCGTGAACATGGGCACAATCCCTGGAGGTTCAAAGGCTTGTCCCGACGAAGCACCTCGGGTTGTAAGTGCGTGGCGGTGGAGGTGTGCAGAAGTGGAAACGTCGGCAGGCAAAAGCTGGTGGTCATCCGCAGTGGACTGCGGAAGTAGGATGCGTTCAGGTTGCTCCAGGTATTTTTGCGGGGAGCCAGCAGCACTGAGGCTGCCTCGTGGGGAGAATCCTACCTTGTCCTTCATGCCTTCGGAAACTAGGTGGTAAGAGCATGGGCACTGGGGTTTGGAAGAAGTGGAAGGTCACAAAAATGGTTGGAGAGAACACACCTTACAAACCCAGGAGCAACTGAAGGGCAGTGTGTCCCTGTCCTCTGTTCCTTGGTAGGACATCTTTGGCAAATTCTCATGTGAGATTTCTCATTACCTTGGAGTGGCTTTAGCCTCCAGAATGAAGTAGGCATTGAACATTGCAGCCCTCAAGGGGCTTTCTTGATTGTGATCTTGTTTGATCCTTATCAATTAGGAAGGTAGGGTAAGAATTACACTACCCGTGAGCAGCCTGAGGCTGGACCGTTTGGGGCATTTTGGCAAGGGGAAGAGAACCTTCAACTGGATACTGTGGTAGGAAGTAGAATTTGAGCTGAAGTAAGAGTCTAGATCTCAGTGTGGTCACCCTCAGAAGTGGCAAAGTCACAAGCTATGACTTAATGGGACCCTCTCATCTAGGGAACTAGGACATACAAGTAGATTGAACTGCCTGGCAGAAATGATAGTAAGATGCTGTTATTCAGATGAAATGTTTTTGGCAAGAGAACATCCCTTGCCTTCACCCTAGAGAATGAAGATGTCACTTACTGACACGGTTAGGACAGAATCAGGGCAGGATTGTGCACAAGCCACGAGGTGCCTGGGCAGACAGGCAACGGACGTTCTCTTAGGAGCAAGAGTCCTCTTCGGAGCTCCCAGGCTGCTCTCACCTTTGTTACCATTTCACTCTAGTAACCTGCGAATGCTCCTGCTGAGCCCTCTGAGCCCGTTAGTTCTACCTTGGGGTGCGAATAACACAGGGTCACAGAACCCAAGAGGAAGGAAGGATCTGCTGCTCAAATGTTATGGACTGAAAAGTGGTGCTAATAAAGGCATGGTAATATGAGGTGTGCGAACACGTGAGCATGGGGTGGGAGGTAAGTGAAACTGTGCTTCTGTCACATAAAACCTTGAATGGGGAAAAAGACAGAGTGTAATTAACTGGTTCCTTTTCAGCACGTGACAAAATTCATACTATGTCTCCTGAGCACTGTTCACAGTGACATGAATGCAACTGTCTAAAATGCATCATAAAGACAGACAATGCTGTTTCTCCAAAATTTTATTTTAATTTAAATTACAGGGCCAGCCAGATATTCTGATAAGAAATCACTTTTCCTCAGGAGAAAGAAAATGCTTTCATGGCATTGTTAACAAATGTATACATCTCCACTTTTTTTTAAGGGTTAAAAAATCACATTAAGTAACTGCCTTATGTAAAATTAAACCTTTATAACACAAAAAGAAACCACTTCCAGTATAATAGTTTTGGTAATATGAATATATTAAATGAGCATAACTTCAAATGTAATTTTTCAATTTTGAGTGTTTTCATATTGCTTTAACAACAAAACCCAGAAAGTCTTAACTACCTTCAGATTCCAATGCAAAATAGTAACACATTACTGTTTTCTTTGACACACTGCACCCCTCACTGTCTCCCATGTAAAAGGCTCTAGTGCTACCACGTAATTACCAAAGTGGAAGATTTTTGTTGTTTAACTTCTAAGAACTAGCTTGGCAAGGAGACATTTCTTCCACTTGGTGTCATCAATGTTTTCACACTAATTCCATGCACACAGCACGATGCCACAAGAGCCAGAATGCGACATCACGGCCAAGTCTGCCTGCCTAAACATTCAAGATTTTCTTTTCAAAGAAATTAGATTGCTTTTCCTACTTTCAGAAGAAAAACATGAATTATTTCACACAGATTCTGTTAAAGACAGTCTCAGGAAAACCAATTATAATGTAGACTGCCATTTTAATTAAACGGAATAAAATATGTCTGTATTTTCTGGAGCTATTTTCTTAACTGGTGTTCTTTGAAGGAGGTTTTAAAACCTGCTGAAACATCGATTGGGAGGCTCATTTTACTGGCTGATAAATAATTCAATTAGTAAGAGAGGCTAGCAAAGAGTAATTATATCAATTTCTTAATCAGCTATAGCCATGCTGAATTTGAACTGGCAAACTCTGATTTGTAAGTTGTTAGTTGTGATCTTTATATCACTAAGATGAACAGATACCATTCTAATAACTTTACATAGATAGAGTCTAGGAGACATTGTTCTGCCGTGGTCACAGTAACAAAAAAGTGGTGCAAAATCAGTTACTTTGTAAATACTGATAATTTGCAGCATTAAGGAACAGGACATTAAAAAAAATAAATTTCCCCATAGGACACCTATGACTAGGAACTCTTCTTTTCCTAAGAGAAGCCAAAGTTTTAATTATTCAGTTTCACAACTATTGTACTGGATTACTTACTCTAAGAAAGAAAAGGTGCTCTACAGAGGTTTCCCACACACACAAAGAATCAGCATTAATTTAGCATAATCTCTATCATTCATGGATCTGGCAAATTCCTAACTCATTTTAAATGATAAGGCCAATATTATGAAGGAAAGTGTGGCTGACTGAGTTCCAGGGCTGTATTTCAGCTTGTTGATGGCACCCCATTAGGTAACTGAATACAAAGGATTGGTTTCCTTTTTTTCTTTTAATGCTGTGATACTTAAGTGTTAAATCAGCATTTTCATGAGATCTGACGTATTTCAATTACATTTGAGCATTCGTTTTTTTTTTTTTTGCAAAAACTCAGTATTAGGTAATAGTTACATACTACTACAATAACATTCCTCTGCTGTACAAATTAAACCATTTAAAAGAAATGAGCATTCTAAGAATTATATACAAAAGAAACCTGTAAGCAGTGCTGAAATGAAATGCCAAGGTATTGCTAGCTCTACTGTTTTAAAATGCCTCCAAAAAGTAAAATTAACGAATACCCTTCAAGATATCCAGGTTTACAAGTCTCAAGAAAATCAAATGTCAAAAAATTCTAGAAAGCTGTGAAAAGCATATATACATTTTCCATATGAAGCTTCACACTTTTGAGAAGTTGCTAAGTTTCAGTATCAATTTATTCGTATGTCAACTTTATCTGCCCTAAAAGCTCACATCCTGGACACAGTTCCCCTCTGATTTCCTTCGGCGAAGAAGCACAATCTGATGCAAGATACCAGGCGTGCACATGCCACACTGCACTCAGATCTTCAACAAAGACGAATGTGAACACTTAGGTTTAATCTGATGACATCAATGCCCTCTTCCCCAAACGATACTCTCATCTATACATTTGTCTTCGTGAACCCAGCTGTGTTCAGAACTCCTGTAGCAAATGGAGTCTTTGAATTCTGAAATGACACAAAAATCAAGAAAAAGCCCACATGTGCCCTAGTGTGCAAGCGGCAGCAGCTACGATCTCCAACCTGGACTGAAAAACAAAAGGGTAAAATGAAAAACCGTTCACTTAACAGCAGATTAGCAGTAATGTTCCTCATGAATCGATAAGAGTGCCTGATGCTGAATAGCTAACAGCAAACGCTGCATTTGGATTTAATATTTTAGATGTTTATTGGAAATTAAGCTTCTTGCTGAGCTGGTCTCTTCAAATCCCTGATCTGTTTAACTAAATAGGTCTTCTCATCGTTAAACTGCTCATCCTCGGTCCTGTCATTCTGAAACTTGCTGAGGAACTCTATGAGTTTGGTCTGGTTCTTGAGGAGGATGTCTAGGATGGGCTGTGTCTTGTTAGGGTTGGCCACAAACACCTGTATGGAGAGAAATCCACGTAAGTCACGGAGCAAGAACAAGACACAAAGAGACACCCGAGTTGCAGTCACGGAACACAAAAGCACACATCCGATGCTGCCCTGGGGCAGGTGGTGAAGTCAGGGTAGTTTTTGCTTTAGAAGACCTTATTTTACACTTTGGAGAAAAAATAACAATTACGTGTTTCAGCACAAACGGGACTGACAAACTCATTCTGCCAGCCCTGAAATACAGTGTTTAGTATTAAACATAGATTTTGATTTTAGAATAAAATGGGCAGAAATTATGTCTGAGCATAGGAGGTCAGACTGGATTTTAAGAAGAAAACCTCCATGGAAAGCATTAATAAATGCTTTTGTGGCCGGGTGCGGTGGCTCTCGCCTGTAATCCTAGCACTCTGGGAGGCCAGAGGGGTGGATTGCTCAAGGTCAGGAGTTCAAAATCAGCCTGAGCAAGAGCGAGACCCCATCTCTACTAAAAATAGAAAGAAATTAATTGGCCAACTAAAAATATATATAGAAAAAATTAGCCGGGCATGGTGGCGCATGCTTGTAGTCCCAGCTACTCTGGAGGCTGAGGCAGAAGGATTGCTTGAGCCCAGGAGTTTGAGGTTGCTGTGAGCTAGGCTGACACCACGGCACTCTAGCCCAGGAAACAGAGTGAGACTCTGTCTCAAAAACAAACAAAAATGCTTTTGTCATTAATAATCTTCTATGCTGAAGATAAATGACACTCTTCTATAAATAAAACTTCCTTGTTCCCAAATCCAAATGGTATGCCCTGTTTCTGAGTCTTTCTGTTTAAATGCCATACCACATAAATATGACAATGGACTGAACTGTATCACTTAGATTACCAAAATGAAGCTAATAATATTTCAGTAATTTGTAAATGAAAGGAGATTAACAACTCTGGAGGAAAATATTGTTTATGGTTTTAGTACTCTACCTTAAAAACGTGAAAGGCCTCAAACTGGATGTTACGACTCTTGTCTCGTAGAAGGTTCATCATTAATTTGAGGTTCTCAGGTTTACTGATGTATTTTGTCATAATTGTGAAGTTGTGTCTATCTAATAGTAGTTCGCCGAGAAGCTGAGAAGACATTTAAACAATTACTCTTATGTTATCATTAAGATTTAAAGAAAAAGCAAAGTTAAAAAACATAATTCATTTTATAATCGTCATTATTAAGCATAGAAATGGACAGGCACTCAAAAGATTCATAACTGAACTGAATTATGATCTAAAAGCTATCAAGTGTCTATTCTCTGCCATTTGAATACCAACCTACCTTTCCCTTAGGAGTTTAAATCTACGGTAAGCCTGACACTGCTCTCTGTAGAGGACATTCAAGGCACCTTTGGCCCAGGATCAGAGCCTGTCAGAGCCTACTCTTTACACGTTCATTTGTGTTAGCTCGCTAAAAAGAAATAAAGAAAATGTACAGCAGGAAGGTCATTGATGATTCCTGTTAACTAACCATAAACCTAAGCTTAATATAAAAGATTTTTACTATTTTAAAATTTTATTTAGATGGACATAACAGGATAAAGGGGCTTGTGTCCAAAGTTTTCCATATACTCATCCCTATACATGCCGAAGTTATTATTTATTGATATCTTGATTCAAAAAGGTTTATAAAAGTGAGCGGTTTTCTGTTCCTTCTTCAACAAAGTATCCTGAAGATAATCGAATTTTTCTTATTGACTCCTCATCATCACTAATGATATCAATTAAGCTAAAAAACATCTGTGTTTACTTCAGGGTTTACTGATTTCTGTAGAGTTGATTATACTACATAAGCTCATAATTTTAAAACTACCACTTCTAGATTTTTCTTTTTCAAAAACCAGCAGTCACTTCAGGTTGCCAACATGCCAACCTCTAGTCAAGGCTGAGTATGCAGGCTGCGCAGCCTCCGTGGAGTAGGCACTGAGCCGCTGTCCTCGTGGACAGAGGTGGGAGCAGAGAGCAGGTGAAAGTTTGGCCCCTGGCGCCAGCCTGCCTGAGATCGAATCCTGGTCCCCCCCTCCTGTCAGCTCTGTAACCTTGAGCACATTACTTAACTTCTCTGTGCCTCAGTTTCATCATCTGTACAATGGGGGTGGAGAATAGTGCCTATATCTCACAAAAGCATAGTGAAAACTAAGTGTTGACACGTGCAAAGTGTATGTCAGATCTGTGTCTGAAGAGACGGGGAGTGCCGTCTATGGGAAGGAAAATACATGAACAGAGCCTCTGTGTCTCGGGTTTTATTGCTTTTGTTCCTTCCTTTCTGGGTTCCTGGGTATGCTCTAGATAACTGATCTCTTGAAAAGTAGCTTGTCATCATATTAAAAAATAATCTGGTGTGTAAGAAAACAAACCTATTTTACTTAGGATTTATGAGGAATCTGTAGGAAGAACTCAAAAGCTCAGGCTTCATGTCAACCTGAATCACAAAATATAATTCTTGTCCAGGTGAGAAGCAACCAGTATCTACTCTCATGAAGACTCAAAAGATAGAATCATGTCAAAGAGTTTATATGTCTCATGGTGTTCATTTCCTATCACAGAAACCAAAGAAAATCTGAAAATGGCTTATTTCAGTTCAGTTGTCTGAAGGAAGATGACTGGTTAATTCTTTAAATTTCTTTTGACATAAAAATAAAAAATTTGAAGTCTTGCTTGGGAAATACAAATTTGCTGGCAAAATAAATATAGGAATAAATAAATGTCAATGTGGCCATAAAAAAGAGTTCATATTAAAATCCATCTTTAAAATACCACTGGTCCTGAAACTACTCCACGTGTTCATGGGTATTCAACGTGGTCACCACTAACACAAACTGCAGGACGAGTGAGCTGCTTCACGTCTATTCCTAGGGGCTTGCAGACGGTGGTCTCAACCTTCTTTTTCATGCTGGTCATTCTGAATGGCAGAAGGGTCTGGAAAGCCTTTCTCCTTATCCAAGCAGCCCAAGAATCCACAATTTGGTCAAAGTTTACTGGTTTGCCAATAAATTCCATTCCCCTTGCCCTGACCCTACAAGCTACTATCCTAGGTAATCTGGTATGGCCTTCTCGGTGCTAAAAGCTACTGACTCCGTCGAGCCCTGTGTGTTTGTGTAGCCACTAGGGAGAGACGGAATGTCTTGGCAGAGGATCATGGCGAGGGAAAGACCCTGGGAACATCCACTCTATCACCCCAATGTTCAGGGAGGACAAACTCCTCCAAGAGCTGCCAGAAGTTCAGCTAACAGGGCACCAGATGATCATTTAGCCAGGATGCCTGGAGAGGGGAGTAGGGTAAATATCCCGAGGATGGCTGTGAGGCCAGGCCCAACCAATAGCAATTAGTAGAAATCACTGGGGCCTGACAGGACTGTATCAGTAGTGGCGCATTTCTAAGCTGTGGCTATGACTGATCCCTGACGGCAACAGCTGCAGCCCTTTGGGCAAAGAAGGAAGTAGCTGGTCAGGTGAAAAGGATTTGACTGAAAATTGGGATGACAGAGAACATTCTTATCAAAGGACACAAAGTATTTACAGATGCTCTTAGTATCCTTTAGTGTCTTTCCACAGAAAGATAAGGTCTTCAAGGGAAATGTCCTCAAGGTAGGAAGGGAAGAGAACTCTGGGCAGAGGAGGATTTACAATGGACCTGGCAAGAAATTAAATAGAATTAGGATTTCCTCCCCAAGTCCTTTGTGATTCCATCTAGAGTTCCTGTCAGCACTGCTTACTGACAGAATTCGGGTGTGTGCATTTATTAACTCCTGTAAGAATCTCCTAGAGCACAGGGTCAGCAAACTTTTTCTATAAAGAGTCAGATGGTAAATATTTCAGACTTTGCAGGCCATGGTCTTTGAGGCAATTATTCAAATCTGCTATTGTATCCTGAAACAGCCACGGACAATATGTAAATAAATGAGCATTTCTGTATTCCAATAAACTTTAGAAAAACAGGCAGTTGGCTGGACTTGGCCCATGGGCTGTAGTTTGTCAACCCATTTTAGAGTTTAATTCTTAAATTTAACATTTTCAAGTTGCAAATGGATATCCTATTTGACACAGAGCAGTGAAGCTTGTCCACGGTTCACAGCGTCACACTTATATTGCTGTCCTGTGCCCTCCCCTCAAACAGCAGCCCAGGGAGCAAAATACCAGCAGTGCTTTCATCTAGTTGATATGACCCTAAGTTTTAAAAATATGCCTCAAAATCTCAAGTAATGCATTTTAGGAGATAAAGTCCTCTTCAAACTTCAGCCCATTCCCTTTTGGTATCTCTTCCTTACAAGGAGTTGGGCAGGTTCTCTGCACGGCTCACTGCTAAACCTTGTTCCTTTCTGCAGAAATCCTGGCCAAGAGCAAATGTAATTCCCCTCGAAGGTCTGAGACCCAAACCAGAACATTTCCATTTCCCCAAATCCAAATTTCAAACACAGGGTGAAGAGAAATAAACAATACAAAATAGTCTGCCATACCTTGAGTGACTGTCTTTTTGTCACATAATTTTCTGAATGAAGTAACTTCTCATATTCACTGAAAAACTAAGAGATAAGAAAACATATATCAGGGTTATTGAGAAAAAAAATTGGTAGATAACATCTTAAAGCTTGAGTGTAAACTTCTAATACCACGAAGGCCAATGGCTGGCGCCCCTATTGTGGTCTCTTTCACACATTCCTCTGATGGGCTCAGGGTGACACCTGCTGTTCCCTGCCCAGCTCCAGGAAAGCCCCTGGAGATCACAAATCTAGTCCCCGTCACCCAATTCTATATGTCCAGACAAAACTCCCTTTCCCCCCGTGGTTTCCCCACTGCTGAATCAGCTCTCATTTCTTGTGTTATTCATATTTTTTATAAACAAGAACTCAATCTGTCCAAAGCACAACCACAATGACAAAAGTTACCTGTTCTTTCAAGGTACCAAGCAAGGAGAGAAAATAATTAAAAACAGAAGAGAGGAGCAATTCAGCACTGTGTTATAGGCAGATGTCCCGGAAAAGGTGGGACTTAGGTTCAAGCTTGACGACGGTAAGGATTTTGTTCAGAAACAGGGAGGGGAAAAGAGAGTCTTGAGGGTAAGAAAGGAAGGGCACAGCATGAGTGAAGACCTGGGAGGGCAGAATACTGCAGATGTAAGAAGTGATTAGTGTCCACTAATCTCCAAAATGGTGGTCACTAGCAAGGACGGCGTCACTGGAATGGTAAGGGGTAAAAGCTGAGTAAAGTAGGAAACCAGGAAGCAAAAATGACGGAGACACAGGGGCCAGGCTATCCTTCAAAACCAGTAGAGAAGGCCAGTTAGTGTAAAGATTTTGTATATACTTTTTGTTTGTTTAAACTGTGGAGGTTTAAAACATTCCAAAAGTTTGCAGAACTAGTATGACTTTGTCGGATTGGTGCTTTCCTGAGACTTTTCACTGGTCATGGTGAGTTCAAGAGGATGCCAGCTTTGTCATCTATCTGTGTGAAAACTACATGTGTCCACGCTCTAGGATAGGTCCTCAGGAGCCATTCATCTGTGGTCTGGAGTGGGGCTTGGCAAACTAAGACCATGGGCCAAATCTAGCCTGCTGCCTGTTTTCACAAATAACACGGCCATGCTCATTTGTTTACTGAAAATGAATTCTTTTATATATTTATGTATTGTTTGTGACTGTTTGCAAGAGACAGGTGAGCAGACAGAGACTGCAGGGCCCACAAAACCTCAAATATTTATTATCTGGCCCTCTTCGTTTAGAGCTGGCCCAGATGCCTACACATCCCAGGCAGAGGTGGGATGGCCATCTATTTAATATGCAAGCAAGTCAGATTTCCCTCTTTTCAGAAAAAGCTATTAACTCTACCTTCTCCTCAAATGATTAACTACTTTAGTACGGCACTCACCAGCCGTGAAACCTGGCCAACAGCCGGCACTCACAGTCCGCACGATAGTTTGTGCTGTGCATTGACGACGAATCCGTTTTGTTCTTAAGTGATGAGGAAGGCTTTAAAGCACTGAAAGCTTGTTTTACTTTACAGGCAGCTTTACTTGTAACGTAAATCAGAATAGGTAACATATACATATATGTTTTTATTACGTTATTTTTAAATGTTCACAATTTTATTTTGATAAATGAAAAATGAGAAAAGTCATATCACAGCTGTTGGCTAAAGCCGACATGCGCGTTCATCTGTGGCTGCTGACTACAGTTGACGCTCGTATACCGAAGTGGTTAAACTGATCAAAGCGACTGGATCTGCTTTTAATCAGAAACGCAGAATATGTGTATCCCAAGTTCTTGACAGAAAATCCAAGTTAAGCTTTTCTGCTGCATAATTCTTTGGATAAGCTTGGCTATAAGAAATTTTTCACGGGGAACTGCATGAAGAGTATGTCCAGAGTAGTCCATGTTTTCCCGAGACACATTAGATTTTCTCTCTAGATTAGGACAGAGGTCAGGAAGCAAACCTAGATACCTCCCCCACACCCCACACACCTCTAGGAAACTCCAAGACTTGTTCTCAGGGAACTGCACTTCCGCTGAGCATTGTACTTGCTGTGGTGTCAACCACGGTAACTACTACACAACACTGCAATTTGACTCCCCTTTAAGGACAAAGGGAGAAATTGGTTTCTGGTCTCAGTGCCAGAAAAAGGCTATGTTTATTTTCAACAACCAGCATATATATTTTACTTTACAAATATTGTAAAGATCTTTTTAGTTGATTTTGTTTCTTTGGTTATTATTAGAAAGCTCAGTGCCAAAGTATACAGGAGTTTGGAGCATGCATTTTTTGTGTAATAATCTTACCTCAGGTAATTTATTTAAATTACCCGTATCCCTCACTTTGCTTCTCCCTCCATCAAATCTGACTGCACTGTATATACTTGTTAGTTGCCTCACATACATTCTTCTAAAATCCTGTTAACTGATGTCATCCACTAATAATAACAGGTAGGAAACTATTTTCCTGCAAGATTAAACAGATTTCACTGCCTATAGTAAATTTCTTGGAAATTGGCTTTGGTAGGCTTTAAAATGAGATAACGGTATGTTAAAAAAAAAATCTTTCAGACCATGTTGTGATAATAATAAGTTAGCTAACATTTATTAAATGCTTCCTATGTTCCAGGTACTGTGCCACACACTTCACATACACATTCTTATCTAATCCTCACAATGACCCCAGCGGGCAAGTGCTACTATGAGCCTTCTTTAGGGCTGAAGATCCTGAAGGCACAGAGGGTACATGAAGCAGCTGCCCGAGATCTCACTAGCACCTGGCAGGGACTTGCAGCCAGAATCTAGGCAGTCTGATACTGAAGCCCATGTTTCTAATTAGTGTAAGAAGGCCCAATGAAATGACAGTGCTGCCACTTTAAACCAGCAAACATGCAAAAAGAAACACACCCATATCCAAATACATGTGCAGAAATAAAAATAAAGCATCAGTGACACTGAAACCATTTATGGAGCTATTCAGGAAGGCCTTAATATGTAGTCAGCATTGTGCCATGATGCTGCTGGGAGTAAAGGGCAAGTCAGGGAGAAGAACACAAAAGAATGAGAAAACATGTTACTTTGTCTCTAAGAATCTTATAACTTAGTTGAATAGTAAAGTGAACAATAAAGTATTAACAATACTTAGAATTTCAAAAATTCAAACGTACTGCTGGAAGAATTAAAACCTAACCCAAATCTCGTGGGATTTCGAGTGGACTGTTATTGTTCTAACTTCTCTAAGGGTACCTATCAGTCTTGGACAACTTGTAGTTAAACCACTATGGCAGCAGAGACTGCCTGTGGGCATCTCAGAAGACCCTCTAGAGGAAAGCAGAACCCACGTTAGCCCTGGAGGCGGTTGTGCTGGTCTAAGGAAATTAAGTTATCAAAGCACTCTGAGAATCATTTATAAATCTCTGGGGGACAGCATTACCAGGAATGCCTAACACTGATTCAGCACTGGAAGGCTAGTCCCATGTCCTCATTTTGCAATAAGGACAGATTTCTAAGTCCCCGAGCAGTTAACTACCATGGCCGCAGCCACAGAGAAGTTGGCAGCAGGGCAGGAGCAGAGCGGGCTTTGTCTCCTCTGCCAGTGCTGCTCCCACGCCCTCAGCAGCCTGCCATCCCCTCTGTATGCAGCAGAGACGTGGGGCGACTGATGGAAAGGAAGGAAAAGTTAAAAAGTCAGATAATATTTTCATTTTATCTTAACTGTACTATTATGCAGCAGAAAAATGCTTTATTTTTCTCTTTCAAAGCAAGAAAAGATGCAAGGGGCAATGTGTCAATGAAAAACATCTGCTTTTATTAACACTGGTGTCACTAAGTTGGTATATAACCCCCCACTGCTAAATTTGACTGGCTTAAAAAAAAAATCTGCTTCTGACCAAGTAACACTCTATAAGCTATTTCAGTAGAGAAATGATTACATCACCACTTAAAAACATCGTATCTGCAAAATACATATTCTGGTACAAAATCTAGTTTAAATCTTTCATTTCTGGTAACAAAAGTTACAATGTGTTATTTAGAAATCGTATTTCATATACTTACTCTATCATAATGCTGTTCCAAAAATTCTGCACTGAGCAACTTATGTCTTGTAAGTAAATCCTAAAAAAAGAAAATTTGTTTTTACTGTTGCTCTCCATTCAAATTCTTTCAGAAAAGAGAACCCTAAAACATTCCACGCCATTTAACCTGATAAAAACTGTTGTTAAAAGTTACTATATTTAACACTTGAGCATGAATTGTACTGAAAATGTTGATTCTTATAGAGAATTAGAGAATTCTTATAGAGAATTCTTACAGACCAAATAAAATCATTCATCATTTGAAATTGCAATTTTAATGATTATAATTAGGCATGAATCTATAGCTCTTAGAAGGAAAACAAAAAAACAAACATACAAGGCAATAAAAACATAAACTAAAAGAAAAGGACTAAAGAATTATAGCAAAATAAGTTAACAGTAGTGGTAAATGTCAAACAGAATCCTGTACCCATTTAGTGCTCCTGGTAGAGAAAGAGAAAATTTCTTTTATTAGAAAAAGTAACAGAGGTTCTATTTTCTTCCTCCTAAATTTAATTACTTTCAGTTTTATATCTAATGTAATCTTTTTTTCAGAGATAGAATGTTTCTTTAAAAGCCCCCTATATAAGCATTAGTCTCTATGTAAGCAAAATAATGCTATAAAAATGTAGGATTAACAATTAGTTTAACCTATGGCCCAAAACTGCATTATCATGAAATGCCTCACCCCATAGCTTTCCCAGGAAACAACTCGAGGATCAGTCATTCAGAAATATCTACTATGTGCCAGGTAAAGTACTAGGTGCTAGAGCTTCAAAGACAAAGAGATATGATCCCTGCCTTCAAGGACCTAAAAGTTCACAATGGACTAGGTCTTATTCTCACCAGGTGGGAAAGAGAATGAAAACAGGCAACAGCAGGAACGCCCAGTCAGTACCTGGAGAACTAATGATTAAGTCCCTTCAGTACCACTACTACAGAGGTTAGTGTAATAATCTCCTTTCTCCAAACCGACTTTCCTGAGGTTGCCCAGGTTATAATGAACTAGTGTTTCCTGAAGTATGTTGAAGGGTAACACTGGTCTTGAGAAATGCTCTAGGTAATTTTCCACAGTAAAACAAACGTGGAAGTCGCAGCAACTCAAGTTCCCTTGTAGAGATCTGTCAGGTCTCTGAGACTTTGTAGAGACTCTTTGTTACCTACCTTCTGTTAACATCCTTTCCCAAAAGGCCTCCATACAACAGGCTTTCCCCTCTGTCTGGCTACCTAGTACTCATCCCTCGTACCTTGGCTCAAACATTACTTCTACAGGGAGCCCTTCCTGACAGGTCACCAGCATGAAAGCATGGTCACAGATGTGAGTTTACATCTGTTTGTGGGATTATCTGAGTAAAGTCTCTCTTGTGCTAGTCTATAAATTCCACAAATACAAGGGTCATATCTATTTTTTACTAACCTTTGAATCCCAAGCACCTATGCAGTGCCCAGCACATAGTAAGAGCTTAATATCTAATAAATCTGTGAAAGAACTAATAAAACCAGGGAGCCTACCTGCAAAAATACCACATTAAGCAATCTTCAAAGTATGCTTTTAAGAAGGCTTCTAACCCAACCCCAAAGATTTACAGTTGTTCACACTGCTGGAAAGGGTATATATCATATTTCCTGATTATAACAGGGGTGCCCAGGAAAGACCTACCCATTTTTTCCCAAATCCTCCTTGAGGATTAAATAGGCAAAATTAGAAAACCTGGAGTTCGTGTACCCCCAAGAATTTGGCAAGAGGTGCTACAAGGTTTCTTCTATAGGGAAGAGGAGGACAGTGGTAGGAGAATTTATATTATCTTAGTCCACTGGTCCATGGGGACAGATGCGAAGGAGAGGAAAATGAAGACTTGGAGGAGAATGTATTAAGCACTGATGGCATTTAATACATGCCTGTTAAAGAGCACTTACCACCTTTTAACACATTATTATGTTTGTTCATAGCTGGTGCCCACCTCTGGAAGTGCCACAAGGGCAGGGTTTGGCTGTACGGTTCACCACCGAATGCCCAGCACCCTAGGCAGGCACTCTGAGACATGGTGAATGAACAAATGAATATGTGAATTAAGGGATTCATGTGTATCAGGATCCATGCAAGATTGAGTGTCACTTCTATTTTTTTGTGGCTAAATCGTTCTGGAGGCCAGTATGAGGAAGTACAGTGGAAGGAACCCGTGCTTGTTGTTCTGTCATAGTCTTATGAAAAAAGATGCCAAGGGAGAGGGGTCTTAAGAGATGCTGGCTCTCAACTGTGGTTGGATTCTTAAGAATAGGTAGGTAGAAAGTATCTACTCTATACAGCAAAGGTCTTCTAGGTGTAAACATGCTGCACAGAAGATTTTTACTGAATGTTTGATTTAAGTGACTATTCACTCTGAAGGACATCACAAGCAGGAGCAAGAGGCTCAGAGTTGATTCCAAAGTATGGTGGCTTCTAAAAAAAAGAAAAAGCGGCACACAGGGGGCCACACACTAAAAGGGGGACCTCCAAACCCCCCCCTCTAGGGAGGATTCTATTTGATATCATCTGGAAACTCAGGAACTGTTGCCAACTAGGAATCAAGTCTCAATGGCCGTGGCACACGAGAGACTGAAAGGGGGCGCTCCGAGACTGCCGAAGTGGGAGTAGGACCCAACACACAAGGGGACATTAAGAAGGAAGGGGTGGGTGTGCTGGGGGAAGCACTAGTAGGAAAGGAGCAACTATTAAGAGCCAGCACTAAGAATAAGGCTAACATTAAACTGGGAAAAGGAAGAGATGAGGACTTGGGCAGTGCCTCTATCTGCTGAGAGCTATCCAGTTCCTTTAACCACTCCTTTAACCAGTCTAGCAGCTAGAGCTAAAAGCTCTGGAGAGCTCAGTGCAGGGTGCAGGGACAGGGCTGGGGCTCCTTAGAAACCAACAGAATAGAAAATGAAGGGCAAAGGGCATGCAGTCAGAATTCGGTCAGCAATCTGACAGGGGACATGTAATCTGAGACCAGCAGAAGTGCTGTCAGTCAGCAGAGGGGAGAAGAAAAGGCTCTCTAATCTCCCACCTATCTGAATTCCAGTCTCCCCATGGCTCTGGCATAACTTTGAAAAAGACCAGGGATCATTTACCAAGTCCAGCAGACTGAGCAGCCAACTTTTGGGGTGGGCTGAATTAAAAAGCTTCCTAAAAATTTGAGTTTGGGCCCAAACATCATGTGACAAACAGCCCTGGAACCCCTGAAGACATACTGCTAAACTGGGGGGCTTATTTTCACATTCACCTTGGCAAATTATTCGGCCCCGTTTCTTACTTGATGTTCAACTATGTCCAAGGACAAGAAACTCAATTCTTCCAATTGTGTGGCTAGTTCACCTTTGGAGCTCTTATAGTTAGAAAGTTCTTCCTGTGCTAGAGTCAAACCTATCCTCAAGTTCTTTCCAGAAACTATCAGAGCCAACAGATATGCTTAGTCCATTTTCTTTAGGACCCCACTTCAAATACAAGTAGTACTCTCATGGCAAGCCCCTACCGAGTCTTCTCTTCTCCAGGCTAAATACGTCCAGTTCCTTTAACCATTCCTCGAATGACAGGGTTCTGAGTCCCCCTCACCATCTACTGTCTTCTGAAAGTCATCTATTTGTCTATGTGCCTCTTAAAGTGTAGCGCCTGGAATGGAACACATTTATGTGTTGTTACCTGATAAGCTTATAGTGGAGTGAGACCATCAATTAGCTCCTTAGGTTACACAATGTGTTGTCACAAGGAGCTTTGAGGGCAGCATCATCACACTGTTTCATTTTATTGTACGTATTCAAAATTGTACACTCAGAGTGGGTGCTGCAGTTAGCCTGCCTGCATTCAAATTCTGACTTCACTCGATATCAATAGGCTTCATTTTCTTCATCTATAAAGGAGGTAATAACAATACCTCCTTCACAGGGTTAAGTATGAGATGAAATGACCTACATTCTAGTAATTATCACACTTAGTAATTACTTCGTTTAGTTTTAACTATTATTATGTCTTACTCCCATCCGATATTTATACAATTGGGTCCACCAGTGGAAGACCTCAGGTATCTGTATTTAATTTCATCCTGTTATATTCTGGCTTCTCTGGATCATCATAAATTTTAGGATCCACTGTTATCTGCTATCTTTCCCTTCGTGGCTAGCATCTATATATTGGATAAGTATGCCTTGTCACCATTTTTTTCTAGTTATTATTAAAAATGTTCAGCTGGGCTGGGTGGGGAGAGCCCAGTGGAGTTCCACTAGAAGTTTCTCTCCAAGGTGATGCTAATCCATTTGCCAACAGTGTATGAATATGGCATTCAAATTAGCTGTGAATCACTATACTGAAACTGCGTCTAGCTCAGCTTTTTAAAATTGCTTCCACGAGAACAGATTTGTAGAATTATTTAGTATCTAGCATACCCTCATCATGAAGGCATAATTCTAACAGCTGATATTTACTGCATATGTACTGTGTGGAGGCGCTATGACTCTGACATGCTTGTATTATTACCCACATTTTAATAGATGAAGAAGTAGAGGTTAAATCAGCAGCAAAGATGGTTTGAATCCAGGCAAACCACCCTCTCCCTGATCCACTGGCATCTATGAGATCAGTAGAACTGAACTTCCTCTTAGTGAACCCATGCTGGCTGTGGGGACACAATTTCCTTTCTAAAATGGTCAGAAATCATTTCTTTAAAAATACTTTCTAGAAACGTACACAGGTATAACATCAAGACCCAAGCTCCAACCCGTCTCTCTGAGGGAACCTATCTTCTTTTATTCTGGATAATTGGAAATATATTTGTTGGTTTTCTAATGCCCCTCCCCCATTCTCCCTAATTCCTCAAAAAAGAAAAAAAAATCATTAACAAATATTGGCCATCTGGCTTACCAGCTCAGTATCCATCCATTCAAGCTATGAATCTTTGACATTCAGGGCAGGTAGTTCTAACTTCCTTTTAAGACTCAGTACCTATTTCAGGGGGTTTAAATCCAGGGTTATGAATGAACTGCATTTGTTTGAACATTTTTGTGTGTAGAACACATTTTCTGGAAGGGAGCTCTTGCCACATTCCCCAAGGAGACATGAACCACACATTTGGTCTCCCTTTCCATTACAAAAATACCCTCTGTGATGAGGACCCAGCAAGGAAAGAGAGGAGCAATCCCTTCCTTCTTCGGTGCCTCTGCTATGTAGCTGTGCTGCTGCCCCTCCTGGCCCCTCTCCTTGCTCTGGCTGCAGAGATTCTATCACCACCATTTTCTCCTAAGGTAAAGTGGGGAGGCAGCTCCAGTCTGTTTGGTAGCTTAGTCACCCTGAGGTCATGAGGATAGGGCTGTGCCTCTCTCTTATGCCTCTCTCTCTTGGTTGCTGGTTCTGCTTCATATTGTTTCTTGGTAAGCTCTCTCTTCAGGGGCCTCTTTCATCAGCTTCCCCTTTCTGTGGACTCAAGAGCACCTGACACAGAGTCCACACCAGCCCCTCAGTGCTCTCTCCTAGAGCTCTCCCCTAGAATGCTTCGTTGTTTACTGAAGTATCCCCCATCCCTCTCCCTTTTTTTTTGAGACAGAGTCTCACTCTGTTGCCTGGGCTAGAGTACCATGGCGTCAGCCTAGCTCACAGCAACCTCAAACTCCTGGGCTCAAGCGATCCTCCTGCCTCAGCCTCCCAGGTAGCTGGGACTACAGGCAGGCACCACCATGCCCAGCTAATTTTTTTTATATATATATATATTTTAGTTGTCCAGCTAATTTCTTTGTATTTTCTCAGTAGCGACAGGGTGTCACTCTGGCTCAGGCTGTGAAGTATCCCTTTTTTAAGCAGAGAAGACCCGCCTGGCTGCCTAGTCTTTTCCTCTCTGGCTACCATGACCTGACAGGGCTGCTTTGCCTGCAGTGATTCTATCACCAGCATTTTCCCCTTGGTGAGAATAACTGAAATCCTATCATCAGCAAGGTCAATCAAGACTTTGTCAGATACTGCAAATCACATTCTGGCATATAGTCAGCACATCTCTCTCACCTGCGCCACTTCTGCCATCTGTGCCAGGAGCATGTCCTCCACGTGGTCAGGGGTCTCGCTGCATTCTCCCACACCACTGCTGCTCCTCAATCCTCTTCCCTCACCCTCATGTGCCCAGAGTGTTGCCACTCTCGGGCTCCTGGCTGTCCTTCCACACAGGGGAATCTCTCCTTGACACATGGTGCTGCTACACCTCCCTCCATGCCGAGTCTGCTGCTTCTGAATGGGGCACACCCTTCCGTCGATGTATTCTAATCATGAGTCCTATCCCACCAACTGCGGTGACACCTAAGACATCATATTGACCACTCTAGGTTATAATCTCAAATTCATTTCATTTTGCTTTGTACACTGACATATAAACATCTGAGGTCTTACTTAAGGCTTCTGACATGCTCTTTCATGGTTTTGGGAAATAACCTGCTGGGCACCTCTGATGCTATAACCTTATTCAATGTGAAACCCTAATGACCAGATCCTCAGGCTTTCATCCTATCTTAAGGGCCTTTACTCTGAGGCTCAGCATATTTACCCAGAGACCAAGGTGTGTGCTCATTCCTCCCGGGCTCTTTTTAACCATAAAACTGAACCCTCACCAAGAAAAGTGGCCACTTCTCACTGTAATTGTGTTCATGGTTTCTGAACATGGTCATGTATATGTAAGTATGCTGAATACTGGTTATATTAAAATAGTTCTAAATATTTATTTATAAGGTCAGCCATTTTTATATAAGAAAATGTAACAAAGAAAGGCTTGCTATCATTGTGAAAAAAACTAATAAGGATTACTGCTTTTATATATACTTTAAATAGCATAGAACCCTGCAACTCAAAACAAAAACCTGCATGTTGTACAGTGGACTCATATGTGTATTTAATTTATACAAATACACAAGGGAGGTAAGGTAGATGGGGGTGCAGGGAGGATACATAACAACTTGAATAGTGCAGGTGATTCTGTCCTCACACTGCATTTAACAGATATGCTCTGACGTGAGCAGGAGAGGGAAGAGGTGAATCGACTGTTCCCCTGGGCCTGTCTACAGTGTGGGTATCTCCGTCCTGACTGTGGTTCTACTCTTAATGACATGCATATTCTAAATTAACATGGACCCTGAACAAAGTCAACTACTTCATCTGGTGTTTCACCGAAGAAACTGCTACAGAATGTTCCAACACAGGAGAAAAGCTGGTTATTATGTGTACCATATGGTATATCATACTTAATGGGCAATTTAACAGAAAAGTATAATTTTGACCATATAGGACTTCTGTCTCTTAGAAAGACTTTAGAATCTAACTCCTCTTCCACCCCCTTTAAGCTGTGACTTCACTGCATATAACTAAATCACACAAACACATATAAAATATATCTTCTCTCTTCCCACTAGAGGGCAGCTGTGTGTAGAGATTTAGGAGGGCTTAGGAAAAAAACGGCACACCTGTATCTAACTTGCAAGTATACTTAGAATTCTACAGTTTTTATGTTACCTTGAATGTGGCAAATGCATCTGAAGCTATGTCAAATGTTGACATTTCCACATATCTGAAGAAATCATAAAACTGTTCCGACCACAAAATGATTTTTGCAAGTGGTTCATGTCTGATGCACTCTCTTAACATTATTCCACAATTTAGAGCTATTTCTGGAGATTCATACCTGCAAAAACAAACAGACAAACAAAAACAAACAAAAAGACAAACATGATTGCTCTTGTACAACTCCAATACTGAACAGTTCAAACTTTTAGAACAGGAAGTTTGCAGACATGTGTCCTAAACAAGGCATTTCTTTCAGAGTAAGTAGAACATGTGCTCAGGTAAATTTACTCTACTGCACACAACACATTGGTTGGTGAAAACTGCCTTCAACCAAAGAAAAATAGCCATGAGAGTGATTTGTGAATAAAAGTTCATTATTTAAGCTAACAGATTTGAAGAGAAGTATTTAGGGTGATACCACTCTGTTTAGTGGTTAACTCTTAAATACAGTATTCTCAATACTCAGAAAAAAGCTGAATCAAAAAACAATATAAAATATTTTTCCAGATTCAGAAACTCAGAATATCTAAATAGGCCTATCAAATACATAGCATTTATATTTCATTGTTTCAATTCAGTACTCAAAATAGTACTTTGAGACTCCCAGCCACCTATAAACACCACAGAACTGAAAGCCTCCTCCTGAGCATTTCTCAAAGTGCCTTGTCCCTCACCAGCTCTCTGCATGCAGCCTTCCTCTATGCTCATCTTGGAGTCTTTCACCTCCTCCTTGGCTGTGATCAGAAAAAAGCCCCTCAGCCAAGCAAGAGGTGTTCCTCTTCTGACGTCCTGGGGCCAAGTCCTGGGACTGGACCCTGCCACCCTGCTCAACACATCACACTTTCTTTTCTTCCACTTCCTTTCAAGCTGCACACACTGGCTTTCTTCCCCACTTCCATTCTCCTCTAGTTTCTTGCAGTCAAATTCCATTTCCCAATACTCTAGTGAAATAACTAATTGACTAGCAAAGACCTCCACTTGGCTAAAACTAGTGATCTTTTTTCATAACACAGATTCTTCTATTAAGTGTCCTAACAGTGCTGATCTTTGCATTTTCTCTTTAAAAAAAGAAAGAAATAAAACCTCTCCCAGTTCTCCTTTCTATCTCTGACTGTTCCTATTTCTTGCCTAGCTGAGGTCTTCACCAATTGCCTATAACCTGCTAATGAAAGCCCACACAGTCTCCTGGCTCCCACCATGACTACTAACCGCACCCCAAGTCTACTCTGGAATTGTAGTTAGGTATTTTCTATTGCCTCTGGACAACTTCAGTTAAAGGTCTACATACATGCAACATGTCTAAAATCGAATCTCACTTTCCTCCACAAAATAACTCCCCAACTCTGCTGCTTCTTCGTTTCTATAATTTGGCATCATTATTTTGTTTTAGATAGCCAGGTCTAAACCAGGTCTAACAGAACTTTCTGTCATGGAGAAAGTGTTCTAGATCTGTGCTGTCCATTATGGTAACTACTAGCCAAGTGCAGCTAACTGAGCACTTGAAATCTGGCTAATGTGACTGAGAGACTGAACTGTAAATATTTAATTTAAATTAATTTGAAATGGCTTTTCCTTCTTCATTCCAAAGCTTCCCATTTTCAGTGTCACCAGACTTTTAAAAATGCTTCTTTGAAATATCTCAGTTTCATTTCTTTTTATCCATTTCCACGGCTGCATTAACTCACACCCAGACAACTGCAAATGCTTCCTAACCAGTATCTTTGTTCAAGCTCTATCTTAATAAATCCACCCAACACACAGTCTATCAGCAGCACTTCCAGTTTAGCAGCTTAAAATTCTTCTAGGTAATCAAATAAACACAAACATGTGGGCTCAACGTCCAGTCTTCTGCTCATCGCATCTACTACTCTGGCACAACGCCATCTCCCACTGGCCCATAAAACTTTCAGATTATTGTTGTCAATCACATTGTGTTTGTTCCTGCCAATAATATACCATATAAGGATGCCTTCTCTCTTTTTTCTGTCTATACAAATTCTAACTATTGGGAACTCCAATCTTAAGTCCCACTTCTTTTACCAACTCTTGCCTTTTTAACCAAAATCACATTTTATTCTCGAATTTCTGTAGTACTAATTTGTTATCTAATAGCATCATCCTCTTGTACATATGCTTATCATTGATCCTCAACAAGATCAAAACCACATTCCTTTACATCATTTGAGGTATGGCAGCTAGAATGCTGACTGGCTCTTATCTGAAATGTCTGCTTATAAATGGCTGATCATACAATTTATCTTTGCTGATCTTTAATAAGCAGGAAACTAGAAGGCCAAGGGCAAGACAGTTTGGTACAACAAGTTGGGCAGGTTTTGATGGATGTTTGTCAAGCTTGTCTAAATGATTAAACCATAAACCAATTGAGTACAAGGCAAACAGTTATGTTGTACAACCTGTTAGCACTAAAGTGGAAAGCACATTAACATTTAAATTGCCAGTAAAAAAACCCTGTTGCCTATAAATGCAGTCTAAGACTAGCGATAAGATTTTAAAATTCATACTAATATCAGCAGCATATCCTCCCTAATATCTAACCTCAAAATACTTATAGTCTAAAAAGTCACATTGTATGTAAGTAACCTAAACTAATGAAACAACAAAAATAAAAAAAATATTAAAAAGTAATTCACAGGGCTCCTTAAAGAAATGGCTGTAACCAGGTCTGGCAGGAACTGTATAAAATGAGCAAGGTGGTCATCTTGCACCAGAAAGCAAGGAGCTATCACAGACTAACAGGATCTTGCCAAAAGGACATAGGAACCAATCTGGAGGAGATCCCAGTGGCCTAAGATGGGGAAATTTGGACATAAGTAATGACTGCAATGGATTGAGACACATCAAATATATATTTTTTTAAAAACAAAAACTTGAGTTTATAATGATGCTTTAAACAATAATTCAATGCTTATCTAAGGATGTGGCCAGGGCACCAATTGATTATACTTTTCAGTATAATGATATCTGTCTTTCCCATACAGATTGTATTTAGGGATAACTAAGACATCAATGAGGAAAGGCTCTTTATAGAAGAAATATATTTAATTTATATGCAGAAGGAATAACAGAATCAAGAAATTGCTGTTTGGAACCTAGGCAATGACCAATGAATACTAAAACCATCAAGTCCATGGAAAACTCTGCAATGCATAGATCACAGACTAATAAAACCTGCATCCACTGGTTAATCCAAACATCCCCACAAGTGGGACAACAGATGCCATAAAATAGGAAGCACGAAGCACTCTCCATGATGAATTCTTGCCCCCCTCTAAGTGAATCTGAATCTAAATAAATGCCTAGAGCTAACCACCAATTTAAAGCAATCAGGGATAGTGTAACATGTTAAATGAAACCAAAAGAATGCAAATCCAAAATACGTGATTTTTCTATAAAATAAATAACCCAGATGCTTCAACATATAAATGGCATACTTTTTTTTTTTTAATAAAAGAAGGCATTAACTATTATAGATTAAAAGAGAGTTAAGAGTCACTTAGTCAATTTAGTCATTTAGTCAATTAACTAAATTCAGTTTGTGGACCTTATTTGGAACCTGATTTTAAACAAACTAACTGTAAAATGACATTTTGTGAAAACCAAGGAGATCTATAAATGGTATTGTGACTGTTACACTGTGTTATGCAGTATGTACCAGGGATGCACACTGAAGTGATGTCATGTGTCAGGAGAAAAAAAGGAGGCAAAGAATAGCGGACACGAGAATGACAGAACCTTAATAAGTGCTGAAGCTGGGTTATGGCAGGGGATGGGTTTATTGTATTATTCCCTCCAGTTGTATGCATATTTTCAACAACAAAGTGAGGGCTCTGCTGGATCCCAGTACCAGCTGCATTCTCCATGCCTCTCCTCCCTTCCTGGCTGAGGTTTCTGCTCTGACCAACTCATGAGAGCTTTAAACTTTAAATTGTATCTCAAAAATATAACTTTACATGATGTTTAACAATGTTTGTAACATACCTCTGGCTACTCTAAAGTGAAAATGTAGGCAGAGTTAATAACTACTTTATGGGTTTTAATAATCACTGGTTTCTATGGAAAAGGAAATATACAAAGGCATCTAGAAGCTGGTCTAAGAATACCAGAGTTTCAGGCTACTCACTACATGTTTACTCACTACCCATAACTCTGAATTGATACAACAAATTAGATGCCAGTTAAGTTCTGTATGGCAATATCTGAAGAAGCAACATGATGGTTAGAAATAGAAAGAAGGAAACAGAATGCTGGCCTGCAACACATGCACTGACTCATGCTTTGTCTAAACAAGTATGAACTTGGGGGAAGTGTTAAACCACAGAGATATGAATCAGCGTGAGGCAAGATATAAAGCCAGGAGGAGGAGAGCAAGCTGATTCATGCCAATAGTCATGCCAGTAACATGCTTGCCCACCAGTTTAACAGACCACCGCCACTGCTGGGACAAACAGATGCACACTATACCCAGAGCTGGCAGACAACTCTTGTGTGAAACAACAGGAGGTTACCTTGCCAGTCAGGAAGGCTCAGAGATGAGGGAGAAGAGGATTTGTTTTTTCTTTTTTTTTTTTTTAAGTTTTAGTTTTTAGGCTTTTTCAGTTTTGTTTGCTTTAAAACTGACAAGATTACCCAAACGTTAATGCCTGTTTAGTTCGGTAGTAACTCTAGGAAGATGGACTGTGAATTGCCAAATTAAGTGGGTTAGTGATGGACACAGAGGGCTAAAATCAAAGGGTACTGCATCATAAACACATGCCTTGTTGACCGAACAAAGTGAAGCTATGAACATCCATGCTCTGTTCATGAGGCAGCCTGTACTGCCTTACAGTGTATATATTATGTACAAAGGAGATGTCTTTAAATACATGACTTAAATGATATTTCAATTTAATCTTAAAGATTAGAAATAAGATCATAGAAGACTTATTTTTTTTCCTTTAGTCATGGTCAGTTTATGAATTTAAAGGCTCACAATTAACCCAATTTTAAACTCTCTATAGGGCATTTGCAAATTCAATTTAGCTCACAGGTTGAACTTTAAGGAGGGAAATGTGTTCAAGACCTATGGAAAAATCATCTGACTAAACTACAGAGAGAATGTTTCTCACATTCACCAACCTGTTTTTTCCCCAAGGCAATCTTTCCTTTTTATTTTAAACTAAGAATATAAATTTTATCACATTGTACATACCCTTTCAATAACATGAACAAAATATTCTGTTGGGTGCAGATGTATTCAACAGTAGGAGTTCTTGTACCAATTTGTCTTCTGAGAATATTGTTGAAAATCTGAGCCACGTCTTTTTTGCCCTATTAGGAATACAATCGTTAAAATATTTACCTAACTAAACATCAAAATGTCCATTTACCCTGCCAAATAAACTCAAATAAAGCTGCTGTATATTTACAGTTATGACTGAATATCTGACTTTAACAGGTTCAAAGATATTAAATTTTTCTTATTTTATCTCTTCATTTGTAATTACAAATTCTAAGTTTTAATAGTATGCTACTTTTAACATGAACAATGTGTTGTGAAGTGAAATCTCACTACATTTCACATGTAATTTCAACCATTTCTAACTCAGGATCATGCTGAGTCAGATATGAAAAAACCTTGCTATATGTTAACAATCTATAGGGATCTGAATCCCACCCAAATGGAACAAGTAGCTTCAAATTAGATGCTTGCATTGTGAATAATACAGATACTTTCCTCTTATAATGATGAAAGGCAGGGAAACAGTATTGTGCTGTTATAATAATTAATTTATTAAAAAAAGAAATAATTCCGTAAGAAGTTGTGCTTCAATGACAAGTAGACATATCTTTTGATTACGCTAGGTCTACTTAGGAAAGATTTTATATGTTAATAACAAAGATGCTAAGTATCACATGATACAGTAATTCAGAGATCAGAACTTTATCACACCACTGTACAAAACAGATGGACTCATTTGGTGAACCTTACAATCAAAAGGCTACACAAGAAATTAACAAATGGAGAAATGGACCCTAAGAGATGTTTCAGAATGGCCACCTGTTATGAGGCTGACAAACGACAGTGAGCGAAATGCTAGCTTTTCAGTATACCTAAAGCACAAATAGATCATATTGGAGCCTGTGTTAGCTCAGGAGCAGTAATGGCAAACTCTAAGAACCAGTCTCAACGGCACACATTTCTTTTAAGTTGATGTCTCTAAAGTCCCTAATGAATATTAAATATTAAATTCAGTGGCCAGGTTGGGGAGCAGGATGGGTGGGAGCAGGCAAAGAAGAAGGAATTAGATGCTCCAGTGCATTTCCAACTTAGCAGAGGAAAATTTGTTTTGTTAGAATTTGATACACTATTAAATGTAATCAGCTATATAAATGGAAATAACCTAGTTCTATCTGCTCTATAGGACAGAAATAAATTTTTATTATCAATATTATGTTCAAGTAACCTATGAACCAAACCTTTTCATTCTCCTCCAAAATTTAATCTGGCTTTATGTCTGTCATTTTCTCCCCTGGAACATGTACTTGTCTTGCAAGCACCTGCACAGACACCCAACCACTCAGGCTGCTAGACATTGGGGCTTAAAACAAAGCACACTCATGACAAAAGTCAAAGAGGAGACTGCCCATGACCATGCCAGAGTGCTTCATTACAATATACGCTTCTCAGACTAGTTTACTCAGACTGGTGTCACGGATCATTATTCTTACTATTAAATTCACTAAATATTTACCACGGCACAAGGCAGCTGTATTAGCTTGGGTAACAATCTCAATGCCTACCAGGGCACAGCAGGAGATGCAAATGGATAAAGCAGGCCCTGGGACAGAAGTGCAATCTGTGCCGTCTACAGCAAACCCAGGTATGGATGCCCTGTGCTGCTGCTCTTTGTCCAGCTTGGAGGCCAAATAGGACTACAGGCCCAACATTGCCAGAGTTACATTTCTCAAGAGAAGCCAGAAATTCAGAATTGTGTATAAAATCTCCTGCTATTTAAATGTTATACTAATCTAAAATTCAAAAGCAGTGCTGAGCAAACGAAACACATATGATCTCTGCTATAATGAATATCAACAAGTAAAAAAAAAAAAAAATAGACGTAACTGTGTTCTCTAAGATCTTATCCACCTCTAAAATTCTAACATTCTACAAAGAAAAAAAAAAGGAAAAAATAATGAATAAAAAAAAATCTAAAGACATGAAGAAAGAAAAAAACAACAACAAAAAATAAAATAAATAAAATTATAACATTCTATGGTCTTTTACTCCATACACAATGTGGCGAAATAGAGGGAGAAACCCTGTCCCAAGCCTAGAGAACGTTGGGTTCCTGAGCTGGCTCTGCTCATTAGGCAGGCAGCCTAGGCATGCTGATGGCGGTCAGTGACCCCCACCAACAGTCGGACAGGAACCTTAAGATGCTCCAAAGGAGAGAACATATGGGAAAGGACTATGAATAGGGTGCTGTTTTTGAAAAACAAGAAATTGATTTCTTACCTCAAAGTCAATGAGCTGCAAATCAGCTACCAGGGTGCTGAGGAGCCCGCTATTATATAGTTCCTGAGCGAGCTGAGCCACTGCTTCTGTCTGCGGCTCTTTTTCATTTGTGCCATACAGAATTTCTTTCATGGCAACCAGATTTTTGGAAACTTCTTCTGTAGCCTGATTTGGGGGGAGGGGTTGGGGAAGAAGAGAAAAACAATTCATTTTAACAAACATGTAACATACCTATATTTGTTCAATAACTTTTCTCTACATTATAGACCCCCTACATTATGGACCTATGTATAAGAGGCAAAGGTGGGCAAGCTCCAGCTCTGCCCTCTAGAGCTGGACACAGTACACACGGGGGCCAACATGCTTACTGCACAGGAAGGCCAGCTTGCGCATCGCAGACACCACGGATATTAAAGTAGTTAATATAAACTACCATGTCTGAGATAAAAGTCAGTAAATATGAAGACAGTACAATAAAAACTATCTAAAATAAAACAGCAGTCTCTAACCTTTCTGGCACCAGGGACCGGTTTCATGGAAGACAATTTTTCCATGGGGCAGAGGGTGCTGTGGGAGGGGGGCAATGGTGGGGAGCTCAGGAGGTGATGGTGAGGCCAGTTTCCTAATAGGCCATGGTCTGGTATCGGGCTGCACCCTGGGGGTTGAGGACCGCAGAAATAAAACATGGGGGTGGGGGAAAAGACTTTTCATTAGTGAGCGTTGGGATGACTTTAAACAATCTAATATACATTAAGTGCAGTCTCCAAAGGAAGGCGGAATGGCAGACAAAATATTTGAAGACATAATGACTGAAAATTTTCCTAATTTGATAAAAGCTATAATCCCAAGCCAAAAAATTGAAAAATCTCAAGCATGAGAAACAGGAAGACGACAATACCAAGGTATGGAATAATCAAACTGGTTAAATTCAGTGATACAGAGAAAATCTTAAAAAGCAGCCAGAAGGAAAAAATATTATGGACAAAGAATGACAACAGACTTTTTTTTTTTTTTTTTTTTTTTGAGACAGGGTCTCACTTTGTTGCCCAGGCTAGAGTGAGTGCCGTGGCATCAGCCTAGCTCACAGCAACCTCAAACTCCTGGGCTCAAGCAATCCTGCTGCCTCAGCCTCCCAAGTAGCTGAGACAACAGGCATGTGCCACCATGCCTGGCTAATTTTTCCTATATATATTTTAGTTGGCCAATTAATTTCTTTGTATTTATAGTAGAGACGGGGGTCTCACTCTTGCTCAAGCTGGTTTCGAACTCCTGACCTCGAGCAGTCCACCTGCCTCGGCCTCCCAGAGTGCTAGATTATAGGCGTGAGCCACCGTGCCTGGCCCACAACAGACTTTTTGACAGAAATGATGCCCTCCATAAAAAGAAAGAAAGAAAGGAATGATGCAAAGACAGTGGAGGAACATTGTTAAAGTACTGAGGAAAAAAAAAACACCACATAAACTGTCATCCTAGAATTTTATACCCAGTGAAAATATCTTTAAAAATTAAGGCAAAATAAAATGTTTTTGAGACACAGAAAAGTGAAAAGATTTCATCACCAGAAGATCTGTAATATATGAAATGTTTAAGGATGTCCTATCGGCAGAAGAAAAATTTTTCAAGATGAAAATCAGTATATACACAAAGGAATGAAAAGCAATGGAGATAGTAATGTGAGGAAATATAAAATATTTTCTCCCTATATTTAAAAAAATGTCTTTACGAGATCTGGCTGTTTAAAGCAAAGATAAGAATGTATTTTGGGGTTATGACATATGTGGAACAAAAATATATGGCAATAATAGTTTAAAGGGGCATAAAGGAAGTATATGTTATAAGGATTTTTTTAATAACTGAAACGGTATAATATTTCCTAAAGATAAACTGTAGTAAGTTAAAGGTGTATATGATAAGTCCTAAAACCAAAACCCCAAATACAGATTTATATTAATAGCTAATAAAACAAGGGAGATTCAAGTGGAATAGTAAAGATGTGAAAAAACAAAGACTGTAAAAACCTATATAAAATTGTGAACTAAAATAAAATCTTAAGCTCTCCTCAGCTGACTAAATGGACCCCCTCTTGGCCAAAGGGATGCACTAAAACTGAGTTGCTGGACAGGAGAAGGGATGTCAGACATGCCTCATCATGCCCCCCTCCCTTCTTGTAGATATCCTTAATAACTCATTAACAGGCCTAAGGCTATACAAGACAAACCTGCAGGTCCTCCATTTACTTAAGTCTGGGTATCTGGCAGGTGGCTTGACTCTGATTAACAGACTTCCTTATCTTAAAACATTCCAAGTCTTTAGACAAGGCTTCATTTCTTTAACCAATTATAAATTAAAGGGTCTTTAAATCCACCTATAACCTACAAGCCCCCACTTTGCAATGTCCTACCTTTTTGGGCCAAACCAGTGTATGGCTTCCACGTACTGATTTACCACTTTACGTGTAATTCCTATCGTCCTGAAATGTGTAAAACCAAACTGTAACCCAACCACTGTGAGTCCACTTGTTCAAGGCTTCTTGGGTATGGCTCTGGGCCCTGGTCCTCAAATCTGGCTCAGAATAAACCTCATTAAGTTATTTTACAGAGTTTTATTTTGCAGAGTTCTTTTCCCTTGACAAAAAGTGAAGCCATTTATGACAAGAGAAATACTTCAGGGAGATTACTTAGCACAGATTCACAGAACATCAGCATTTAACAGTACTTAAAGAATCATCTAGTCCCATGGTACTCCCTTCTACAACCTGCTTCTAATCTACTAAATGATCACATCGCTTCATCACCTTAAATACTTCCACTATCCAGTAATGCAGTATTAGCAGATTTCAGAATCAGATAGCTGTCAGACAATTTTATGAGAAAACATTGCTTCACTACACTGGCTGCTGGCCCTGGGTCTGTACTGCAGATCAGGTGGCATTCTAATGTCTCATCCATGTAAAGGCTCCTATTTGAAGTCAGCTTGCCTATCTTTCCTTAATTGTCATCTACTCCAGAAAACTTTTCCTAAATTATTCTAAGAAAGGCAGGGCTAATGTTCTAACCCTATCCAACTCTTTTGCATGGAATGATGAAAATGTTAATGCAGCCCAAGAATACTTTTAAGAATTTTTGCAATTGTATCCTATAATTGATTGAAAGAGAGCTCTAAGTGAACTAACCCTTTGGCTTTCACAGGCACTGTCTGTTGAAGCCAGGTCTTTCCAAATATTCTTAAACTGGATTGAATGACACTGCAATGAAGATTTAACACTTCTCACTAATCTCATTATCAGCCCATCATTCAAATCATATTCAAAAGGCTTTTTGTTAAATACTTTGATAAAATAAAAATATGATTTCTTCCCTATTTCCTGACTATTAGAAAATGAAATGAATTTGGTATGATCCTTTTATTAATCCTGTGCTAAGTACTCCTGATACAACATTCTTTTCTAAATGCTTATAAATCATCCTCCTAATAAGCTCATTATGAAACCTAATTCAGTATCAATGTTAAGCAGAGTCTACCTTTTCTAGTCTGCTGTTACTATCCCATTCTCAGTAATGCCTCAGAGATTTCAGACAGCAGTTCATCATCCCATATGCAAATTTTAAGTAACCCAGAACATAATTTTTCTGGGACACGAGAAAATCATTTAGCAACAATAAGTGTTCTCTTATAATCTATTTACACGTGCTCCCTTTTCAATTCCATTTTATTAACCTTTATCCTTCAGATGATTCTGACAGGGAAGAATCTGACACTTAATAGGTTTTCTGAAGGTATTATCTGTTGATTTTACAACAGTGATCCAAAGTAGTAGACCTCGGCCTCCTTTGCTTCTCTGGTTGGGTCAGTTTCAAAGCTCTTAGCAACCCTTTATATACCTCAGTTTATACTGTTCTCTGAAATCATTTATCTGATTTTAAATTTGAATTCAGATCATAGTCTATTCTGACAGCAAAACATGAAAGAGAAAGAAGAGGGGTAGACAGATAAAGGCCATGGGTTTCTTTTTGAAGTGATAAAATGTTCTAAAATTGACTGTGGTCATGGTTGTGCACATATGCGAATAAAGTAAAAACCACTGAATTGTACACTTAAAATGGGTGATGGGTGAATTATATGGCATGTGAATTATATCTCAATAAAGCTGTTTTTTATAAAAAGGGAGAAGAGGCAGGGACATAATTAGAAAGCTATTATTTATTGCTCTTCTGAGTTGGATGGCAACCTACACTCACGTATAAAGCCCCTTGCCTTTCAGAAGATGACACTGTCACACTATGGGTGGCGAAGAAACACCAGTGGACTTTCTGTACCAGCTGACCACTGTACTCACTTACCTATACTCCTCCTCTTCACCTGCTTCTGGATCCCACCCCATCCTGCCTTCTCAGGAACTCAACCTGCCTACTATCTCATCAACTCATATAGTTCACTCCCCTTCACCTAAATTTTCCCTATCAGTTTTTAAACATGATCAACAAAATTAACAAAATTAAATAATTTTTATTATTTAAAATTATTAATTAAAAATTTTTAATTAAAAAATATTGTCTCCTAGCTCCTGCCCACCCCGTAACTAAAGTTCTGAAAACATCTGCCTGTATTTGCTATAGTTCACATCTCTTTCCTCATTCACTCTTCGGCCCCTTTTGGCTAGTCACCATGGACCTGAGTGCCATTAAATACAATTTTTTGTCTTCATTACACCTGAGTTTTCAGCAGCACTCACTGAGCTGCTGATTACACTCCTTTAAAAACTCTTCCTCCCCTGGCCCCTGTGACTCACCACCACCCTAATTTTCCCTCCTATTTCTCTGGTTGCTAGTTGCTCTTTCTTTTGTTTCTTTTTTGACTTGTTCTTCTTTAAACATAGAGAATTCCTCAAGGCAAGGTACCACCAGGTCCTCTTCATTCTATAGTCTCTAAGTGATCTCACCCACACCCACTGCTTTAATTAACGCCTAAATGCGGATGCCTCACTGATTCCTATCTCTAATCCAGTTCTCTTCTCCCAGGCCTTACCACTACATTCAGCAGCCTGCTGGAAAAGTCTCCACTTGTATGTCTCAATAATGCTGACCATTTAACTTACTGAGCGTACATCCTGAGCTTAGGCCTCAGTGTGTATGCACAGCTCACAGTGTGGACATCTCCCCGATGTGAGCCTACTACCGCATCTGGTACTCAACTGAAGAAAGAGGAGTCTGTTTCAGTCCTGGAGGAAATACTTGCTGTGTTGGAAATCTTGAGTCACAGTACACTCACACTGGATATTGCTCTCTACAGGCAACTGAGGGGTTTTCAAAGGTTAAATTTGGTTGTGATTTGCCTTGTGCTCAATTTACAACTGAACTCCCTGTGATCTCAGAGAGAAAACAGTCTGTGGGAATACACACCAAACTGAGTATGGTCTACTGATGGGGAGGGGTAAGGAAAGTACTTTTATTTTTCACTTGCTCTACTTCAGACTTGTTTGAATGTTTGACAATTCACATTTAAAAAAAAAACAAAAAAATAAAGGGGACAAGATAAATAGATCAAAATGTTCATCAGGTTGGTACTAATTGATTTATCTTTTAATTTCTTCTTCTGTTTCTCCTGTTTCATCCCCTCCCTCAGGACATTCCCCCATCCAAATTTTTTCAGATTTATTTCTAACAAATAACCAAGTATGCAAGTCTACATATGTAGGTAGTTCTACCAATTACACTTTGAAAAACTGTGCCACAAATGATGCCAAGTATAAACCCAAGGACTGGAAGGGGATTTAACAGCTAGAAGATGCTCAGAACCAGAGCATCTGAACTATTCAGAACTATTCAGGACCAGATAATGGACACTGGGAATAAAAGGCTTCCAAACATAGGCATTCCCACAGCGAGTTATCAAAGGATTACCAGCAGCTCGATATAAAAAAAAACTAAAATTAATCAATAAAATTATTAGTAGTCCTGATAAATGAGATTAAGTTCATATTTCAATTGATGACTTTTAATTATATGTATATTTCAACTATGTGTGATTTCTATTCCTTATTTACATGGACAATTACAAGTAGATTAAACAAAACACCTTATAAAAATAAACATGTCCAACTATTACCAAAAGATGATCAGGAAAGTTTAAGAAGTAAACTATTTCACAAGAAAAGGCACTTCAGCAAGTATCTACTGACTGAAGATACTCACACACACAACATATAAACTTTGGTCTTGTTTAGATTTGGCTTGGTTCCCCTCACAGGCATTCACATTAGTGACCACGCCCAGTCTCCCACCTCTGGCCTGCAGGCATTATATCAATATGTTCTCTGCTCCTCTGACCACATCCCTCTTATCACTTTCCTGTTTGTCCCCTCACACCTACCAAGTAAGCTATTCACACTTACAGCTCCTTGGAACACTGTGTCCTTTTCAAGCTGCTGAAATCATCATATGTCAACTAACCTACTAGCCCTTGATGCCCACATTACCTGTCCTGCTAAGACTGCACATGTCATTCAGTGCCACTCACACTAGCAGCTCAGTCTTGTGGCTCTACTACACAATCTTGGATATGCTTTACTCAAAACTTTCTCTACTTCAGTTCCCAGAGTTCAGAGCACTGTAGAAAAAGTGATGGAACTTGTGCACACTTGATTCACTAATAATTCATGCTGTTCAATCCAGCTCAGGAACATTCCTCTCAACTGGCTTGATTTCCAACCAGTAATTCCTAGTAGCACATATTTCAAAACTGCTCCACTTTTCTTAAGAGGCTTTAGTGTCTCTTTCTCTACTCCATCTCTAAACATCTAGCTTCATTCCTTATATATTAATATAAGACTTTCTAGTTAAAATATTCTCAACTTCCTCACTCATCTTGATGTATTTCTGCCATTCTCTGTCTCCACCCTGGCAATATACTCAGAATCGCTTAAGGAACTTTTAGAGAAGATGCCCAGTTCCCCAAGATACTTATTAATGACAAAAGGAAAAATAGTAATTTTATAGGGTAGATGCCACCCTTAACCAAGTGATCAAAGTGCACATCATCAGTAATGGGACCACCGATACCATGCGCTTCCGTATCACCTCTGTGGGATTCCTGCCAAAAATGCTTAAACTACACTGAATCATGAGCAAACACTAGCCAAACCCAAATCAAGGGACATTCTACAAAATAACTGGCCAGTACTTTTCAAAAGTGTCAAGGTCACAGAAGTCAAAGACTGAGGAACTGTTCCAAATAAAAGAAGATGTTGCCATACCTTAAATGTAATGTGTGATCATGAATTGGACCCTGGTCCAGAAAAATAACATTAGTGGGACAATGGATAAGATTTGAAAAAGATCTATGGGTTAGTTAATAGTATTGTATCAGTGTTGTTTTCCTGATTTTGATCATTGTACTGTGGTTACATAAGATGTTGACATTCAGGGAAGCTGGGTGAAAGGTGCTCTTTTTGCAACCATTTATATAAGTCTGACACATTCATCAATCCTCTTATTTTGCCTTTTCTTCACAGGTAAGGGACATTCTACAAGTTCCAAGTCCACTAAACAAAAAAGAGATTTGCTTTGACTCATGTTCCCCTGTGCAATTGTGCCAGTTGTGCGGCCTCATGGAAACCTCTTAAGTCTTACTGGAACATCTGATAACTAAGGGAGCTGGAGCAGATGACTCCTGAGATCCATTCCATTTCTTAAGATCTCAAATTCCAAATAAAGGTCTTTGGCTTTTCTTCTGCCTTGTCATCTACTTTCATTCTCTCACCCTGGATGTTTTGTCTCTGCTCAAGCTAAGCTGAAAGCCTGAGTGCCCGCACAAGTCCTCTTTACTCCCAGAGTCCCTGTGCCACCACCGCGGCTCTCTCCCCCTCTGATGGCTACAGGGCTGTGGCCTTATTTCAGTGCTATGACTTCTAATTTCCCTAACATACTCAAGGGCTTTGAGAGAGGCTTGTTTACACTTTTTATAACACCCCATCCCCACTCCAGTGTCTAAGATGGTGATTTACACATGAAATAACGTTATGATTTTGTTAATTGACTGAATTGTCTAGAAAGTTTTTGTTAGTTGAACACAGTGTTCCGAGACACAGATGCTACTCTTGTATGGGCCAGTCAGCCTCATATTATGTTTCACAGGCACAGATTGCTTTATTAACAGTAGCCAACTGTCTTATAAATACACGGTCAAGAGGAGAAACACGTGAGAGAACAGTGCCCCTCGTGACAAGCCCACTTACTTGACAGGAAAGTGATGTGGATCACCCACTGCTGACTCATCTAGGAGAGAGGTGCAGAATTTTGTTTAAGTTCTTAGTTTTCTTATGGCTTTTAAAGTGATTTACCCTGTGTGCTCTACTTTTAGCAGCCATATGTAGTGGGAGTTTGGAGTCACCCTAACAGAGTGGAGTCACAGAGAAGAGTCTGGGGTTTGGCAGAACTTCTCAGAATCAAGGCTCAAGTTGAGAAGTACAATCTCTAAACTGTACTTCTCTGTACTAATCTAAACTGATTAATGGGGCCAGGACCATTAATCCTAAACTATGAAGCCTCAATGATATACAACTGAATGAGAACAACTTTATTTTTAACTAACTTTAAGAAATTTCTAAATTAATATGACGATGCTCTCATAAGATATAGTATCATATTTTTATTGTACTTTTCTAAGTTTAGATATACAAACACTTGCTGATGTGTTACAATTGCGTATGGTATTCAGTACACTAACATGCTGTGCAGGTTTGTAGCCTAGGAGCAAGAGGCTATGCCATATAGTATCGGGTGTGCAATATGCTGCAACATCTAGGTTTGTGTAAGCATAGATGTTTGCACAACAACAAAGTAATCTAATGTTACAAACCTATGTAACCTAAACGGCACATTTCTCAGAGCTTATCCCCGTTAAGTGACACGTGACTATATTTCAAAATCTTAAGGGTAGTGTCCATAATAACCTCATCAACTAGTACTAAGGCTGAGACTTTCCACTGCCTGTTTTCCCATTAAAAAATAAAACAATGCAGGAAAATTAGCATTAGCATGCCAAACATTGGTATAAATGGCCTTTTCCAAGATTGCTAAAAACTCAGGAGGTTTCTTATTAAATCTCTTGCCTTAAATCCAATATTCCCACAGTACCCATTACTGTACTATTTTACCATCACTAGAGGCAAGCATTCAGACACAAGGCAGTTATACAAAAATACAACTTTTGAAGACTAGAGAAGACAGCCCACTCGCCCATTAGTGTTTCCTGACCATGTTCCTATAGTACCTATGGCCCTCATAACCATTCCTCTTCTGGACCCAGCTACTCAGTGGATCCAAACTGGCCCCATCCTAGGAGACAGAAGGTAACAAGCTGGCTGGCTATTCACAGATGGAGGGACAGGGTTATATCTAGCAGGATACAAGTCTGGGGCTGCCCTCCTTGTTGTCTCAAATTTTTAATAGACAGTTACAAGTTAAGACTAACCTTAATATATAAAGCACACTTAGACAAACATAGAAAGATTAACATGGTTAAAGTATAGAAATGGCTAATTCAGAAATTAAACACTCTATAAAAAACGTTCTATTTCATAATAATAATAAACTTAAACTGATAAAATATTTTTTCCCCTCCTATGAGAGGCAGAGACTTTTTGATACACTGCTGGTGGGAAAATAAATTGGTACAACATTACTAGAGAGTTCACAAAATGTATCAAAAAGCTTTAAAAGGTACTATCCTTCTGATTCGCTCATTATACTTTTAGGAATTTACCTCATGGAAACAGACAAATACACAAAGATGTAAGTATATGCAATATCATTTACAATAGCAAATAAAATAGAACTAAAATAAATAGAAATAAAAGTAGAAAAAATAGAAATAGAACTAAAAGTTATCCCACTGAACCAGTTAAATCATGATGTACCCATAAATCAGAAGAACCCTGACAAGCTTTAAAAATAATTCAGATCTACTGACATGCAAAGATGTTAACATTAAAATTAAAAAAACAAACCTGGTTACAGAATAGCATGATTCTATACTTATTTACTTATCTGCTCTAGAGAATAAGGAGGGCACGAGCTAAAATATGAACAAGAATCTATAAGGATACTCCACCACGTTAATGGTAGTCATTTCATGTGGTAGTAAATTAAGGATGAGCTTTATTTTTTCTTTGTATGCTTTTGTATTTTCTGATTTTTTTTAATGAACATGTATTAGGACATATTACTTTGTACGGATAGATATAAATATAGAAATGAATTAAAACTATTAGGTTTAATGAAGAAAACAAAGATCTCTCTCACATACATACATTTCCACATTGCCTATAAAGTGCTTAAGAAAAAGAGGAAGAAGTTGTAAATCTGCAACCCTCCTCTCCCTGCAAATGACTAAAAATGCACGAGACTGGCAAACAGAAGCTGAAGTAAGGAGAAAGATGATGTTCCAAGGTCTTTGAGCCAGGGATACAAAGGGAATGTTTCTTAAACAAGTCAGGAAGAGAGAGACCAATTCTGGCAAGGAAAAATGAATTCTGAGTTGCACATGTTACGTTTGAAGTGATGCTGCAGTACAGAACCATAGCACCCTAAGTGTTGAAAGGGACCTCAGAAGTCATCTAAATCAGTCGTTTGCAAACCTTTTAGAGGGCCACTGATATCCCACTGTCTTCTGCTGTCATTTTTTAAAATACTAATCTTATGTAGGATTCCAATGTACAAATTAGGATAAAGTAAAACTAAAAAAGTGGATGAAGGGAGAAAGAGGACCTGAAACAGTGGCCTACCTGCTTCTGCAGAATATCCTCTATACATATGCGGAACATTAAGTTTATAAAGAAAACAAATACACACAAAACAAGAATTCCCCTTGCCCTCTGGCCCAATTTCTAACCAAAATAAGAATTCTTGCTATAATCTATATCATCAGAAATATCCATCAAGTTTCTCTAGATAAGTAGGTGGCAAACTTTTTGCAGCCATACGGTTTCTGTCATGAGTCCTCAACTCTGCCACTGTAGCAAGAAAGCAGTCATAGCCTACGTGTAAATGAATAGGCATGGGTGGGTTCCAACACAACTTTATTTAGAAAACCAGGTAGTGGACCAACTTGAGATGCAGTCTGTCAACTCATGCTTTGGAAAATATTTGGTGGGTAGAAGAGATGGTCAAAGGGTATGTGAACCAGGAGTGGAGGGTGGACAACCATTAAATCCTCTCAATTCTCTTAGAAATCTAGTTTCATAACTTACTTCTCCTCCTTACCCCTAATCTTTGTCACTAGAATTCCCTTACCAAATTTGTCTTCAGTCATTACGTCTATATTCCCAAATACATATTCAATCTCTCCCCGGCTCTGACTTTGAATCTTGCATGTGGGGATGCAAAATGGTACACCAGCTCTGGTAAAAGGTGTGGTAATTTCTTATAAAACCAAATATGTGCTTACCATATGACCCAGGGATTGTACTTCACACAAAAACCTGTACAGAAATGTTTATAGCAGCTTTATTTGAAATAGCAAAAAACCAGAAAACAGCCTAGCTGTCCCTCAACAGGTCAATGGTTAAGCACACTGTGGTACACCCATCCCATGGAGGACTACTCAGCAATCAAAAACAATGAACTACTGATACTCACACCTACTTGCATGGATCTCATGAGTATTATGCTGAATGAAAAAAAGCCAGTCTCAAATGGTTACATTTT
The DNA here is from genome assembly GCA_008750895.1 of Mirza zaza. Lineage (NCBI taxonomy): Eukaryota > Metazoa > Chordata > Mammalia > Primates > Cheirogaleidae > Mirza > Mirza zaza. The sequence continues at coordinate 44,602 of VSMD01019155.1, forward strand.
ATATGATTCTATTTATATAACATTCTAGAAATAACAAAATTTATAGATTTGGAGAACAACTGGTTGCCAGCAGGGGTCAGGGATAGGGGAAAGGTGGGTGTGGCTATAAAGGTGGTGATGGAACAGTTCCGTATCTTGGGTGTAGTGGTGGTTATAAAATGTGATAAAACTGCACAGAGCTATACCCACACCCACAAAAATTGTAAAACTGTTGAAATCTGAGTAAGGCCTATGGATTGAACCAATGTTAATTTCCTGGTTTTGATACTGTATGTAGTAATGTGAGATGTTACCATTTGGGAAAAGTGGGTAAACAGTACATGGGAACTCATTTTTGTAACTTCCTGTGAATTAATAATTTCAAAATAAACATTTAAAACAAAGCAAAACCACAACAAAAGACTTCTTTAGCTCTCTCAGTGTATTGTTAGGTTGGTAAATAAGGCCCTTGTCAAACTTACACCTCTAGCCTTACCTCCCACCATTCCCCTATATCTCCACCCCTTAAAGTCACGCTGATCTTGTCACTGTTTTCTGAACATGCCACAGTTTACACTGTTTCACATTCTGTTCCTTCTCACTCTCTGCCTGCCAAACAGCTTAAAACCAGCTCAAATGTCACTTCAAACCTAATGCCATCTCTATACCTGTCCCCAAGAGAGGTAGCAACTGCCTTATCCTCTTGGTTCCCACAGACTATTATTCATACCAAGTGCCTCTATATTATTTACATGCCTATTTCTTCTACTAGATTATAAACTCCTTCAAAACAGAGAGATGATTTGATCCACATGCCTATCTGCCCGCACACAGAGGCACTAAAATGTCTGTGGATTCAATTAAATTGGGAATCCTTTGTAAGGGATAATGATAGTTGATGACAACAACTCTGTCCTGCCAATGATTGTGTAGAGAAACCCTGGCATGAGGAAAACAACTCCAATGGGCATCACGGCTGATAAAGTCATCTTTTTTAGAGACAATTTAAGTGATCTGTTAAGCAAAATTTTCCATGCTTCAGTTCACCATTAGTTTACATAACTAAATTTACTATAATTTACTTATAATGAATTACCATTATTGAGAAATGCCTCAAAGAGGTCAGATTTAGGAAGAATGGGGAGGTTTAAATCATTTATGTCTTATTATTGTCTTTTTTTGAGTTTCTTTAAACCTACTCTTTAGCAAAAGAATCATTTTAAACAAGAGTCCTTTAAATATATACCAATCTATATTTATTGCCTTAAATATCAATTCATTCTCAAAAAGGGATTAAATGAACTAATTGAAAAAAGAAAGTCCTATATCAAAGTAAATAAAGACAAAGATGTGAGATGGAATCTAAAAGTAAACTGACAAAGACTGTTGGTGCCAAGTATCTGATAATGGGAATAATCCTATTATCACATTAATTCTGGGATAAATACTTTTAGCCCCCCTCCTCCCCCTTTAATAAAGAAACTAAGTATTCTAAGCTGAAAGATCATGGACTTAAAAAAATCTATTAATAACCTCCTGGTGTCAATGATTACTCTAAACAAGTTTAGTAACCATGAGTCACTGTTAAATGGCCATGCTATGAAAAGGCTCTGCTACTCCCTTAACCCCTCTTAAATATTCCAGCAAATATATTCCTCTCATGAAATGAGTGAATATAGCCATTCAACCCTGTGAACACATGCATTCATGCTGATGAAGGAAACCAAGCATAAGCTGCGCAAGGCAGCCACCCTTCTTTATATAGAATGTAGTGGGCAAAGAGTGTGTAAACAGTCATTACACATACCACATCTGTTTGGCTGTTAGCAGTGAAACAACAAGTCCCACCCAAACTCCATCACCCAGTTACCTAAAAATAAAGATGGTAAGATAAACCATTTTTTTTAAAGGCGTACAAAAATTAGTTTTGGACAAAGTCATTAAAAAGCTATTTCCTAAGGGACTAATCTATTTGTATCATCCATAATTCTTAAAACGTGGCAGCTGTGTACCATATAAAACAAGTAAAAATAACAACATATTACAAATAAAGAAATAATACTCAACTGTTGTATCTATCATTTCATCTAGAAGATCACAAGAAATGACTGGGGAAATGCCCACGGATATAACAAATAAAGCAGAAATAGGCAAGACTATAGGTTTGGCAGAGCTACTTGTGAATTCTGTCTCTGACTGTAATGTAATGAGTTACCTAAGAAACAACAGCTTTCTTCATCTACATTGTAAGAATAACAACAGGAACCTATTCTACCTGAAAATAAGATGGAGGCCTCTCTACAAGTTACCTTGCAAAGTGTGGTGTTTTATCGATGTAAGGATGTGTCAAAGATGCAAAGCTTGAATTCCTCCTACAATACTTAACTAAGTGGTCACTTACCCCATGGCAATGTGTCTCCAGAGACGAGAAACTTGCTATCTCCTGAGAAAGCCAACTTATACCTATTACTTTCCAAATATCAAGACAAAACTGGACTTCCTGCTTTCCTTCCAGTGAATTCTATCTCCTACTACTGTGTGAAACATTGTCTAACCCTTTCCTCACATTACATGGTCCCCCAAAAACATACTACTAAGAGCTATAGTGATTCATTCCATTCTACAAAGTTACTATGCTCAACTCTTATTCTCTCCATGTTGCACTTCACATCTCCAGTCCATTCAACTACTCCTCATGGCAGAAGTCTGAATTTCCATGCCAGCCTCTTCATACCTCTCTCAACACACTCCAGTTTCTATATCATCAAGTGTGGACTTGCCCTCACAGTGCAGAAGATTATCACTTTGAATTTCAATAGTGTAGTTCTGTTATTGCAATCTAGCCTTTCAATAGCCTTTCTGGGTGCTTTATTACACTGTCTGTTCTCAGGGAATACATATGTGGTTTCTATCTGCTCCAGTTGGTACACAGTCTTTCCTACTTCTCTGTTGAATTACAACTAACACAACTCCACATATTTAAAGTTTCATCTGTTATGAAAGTCCTGTATCAAAGTAAATGAAGACAAAGATGTGAGATGGAATCTAAAAGTATGTATACACCTATGAAACCATCAAGACAATGAACATATCACCACCAAAAGTTTCCTGACACCCCGTTGCAGTCCCCTCCCTCTACTCTCCCTGCTCTTCCTTGCCAGCCCCAAAGCAACTACTGATCTGCTTTCTGTAATTATGGATTAGTTTCATTTTCTACAGTTTTGTACAAATAGAGTCACACATTATGTACTCTTTACAGTCTGGCTTATTTCGTTCAACATAATTAGAGATTCATCCATGTTGTTGTATAGCAATAGTTCATTCTTTTTTTAATTGCTGAGTAGTACTCCATTATGTTGCTGTACCACAATTAGTTTATCCATCCACCTGGGCTATTTCCTGTTTGAGGTTATTAAAAATAAAGCTGCTATGAGCATTTACAGTCAAGTCTTTATGTGGACATACATTTCTTGTTCTCTTGGGTAAAATCTTACAGGAGTGGAATGGTTAGATCTTATAGTTGGCTCAAGTTTAGTTTTTAAAAAACTGCCAAATTGTCTTCCAAAGTGGTTGTACCATCTTATATTCCCACCAGCAGTTCCAGTTGTCTGCATCCTCATCAACATTTGGTAGAGTATTTTCAATTTTAATCATTCTAATAGCTGTGTGGTAGTATCTCATTATGGTTTCATATTGCAATTCCCTAATAATTAACGATTAACATCTTTTCAAATGCCTATATGTATATGGTATCTGCATATCTCCTTTGGTGAAGCGTATATACAAATCTCTCGTCCACTTTTTACTGGATTGTTTTAAGTTTTCAGAGCTCTTTATATATTTTGGATGCAATCTTTTATCATATATATACTTAGTAAAGATTTCTCAGAGCCACTCCAGCTTTCTTGAGTATTAACGTATATCTTTTTCCATTCTTTTACTTTTAATCTACTTGTGTTGTTATCTGTAAAGTATATTTTTTATAGGCAATACATAGTGGGGACTTTTTTGTCCAATCTGACAATCTCTGCCTTTATATGAGGTGTTCAGACCATTTATATTTAATGTGATTATTGAAACAGTACATTTGAGTCTATCATCTTGCTACCTGTTTTCTATGTCCCATCTGTTATTTAATCCTTTTCTTCTTTATCTGCCTTTTAGATAATCAAATATTTTTAATGATTGTTTTATTTTCTTTGTTGCATCTAGTAAATTTTTTTAGATTGAGTACCATACTTTTATCTGTACTGTGCTTTATTTGTTAATATTATACATTCCCTCCAACCACTGCCCCACTACCCCTAGCTAACTGACCCTTCCTTGGACCCTGATTCAGTCACCCATAGAATTTGCTATCCTCCTGAATTTTTGTCATTCACAAACTCTGCTAATTAAGCCTTTTAATTCTCATATAAGCACAATAAATGTTAGTTTATAGATGAGTACTGTATCTTGTATATCCACCAGAACCAACAAGCTCAGTGATTTAATCATCAGATCCATTGGGTATAATTATTCATCTAATTGTAGAAAATGTCCCCTGATTATCCTTACCTATAGGGGAAGATAATAAACCATAAAACTATATGGACAACACTAGGACCAGCAGTGTAGATCTCTTGAGAAAAGTCATTTATCTTACTAATTCTGTGGGTTGTAGCAGTAAAAGGAAATATGATACAGTACTTGGCTACCATCACAGAATCCAGGGAAGATACCTGGCTATGGTACTCTCTAAGTCACAAACTCAATATACACATTGTGACAATATTCTTAGCAAAATGTTTTGTCTAATTCAGCAGATATTAAGAAGAGAATAAATAAGGTGGCAGTGTTTCATGTTAGCTCTTTCTATTCCATTTTCAGTAAATACAACTATTTACTGAGCTCTATCTTTGAAGGCTTATATTCTAACAATGGAGAAAATAATAAAATATCATTAAGTATATTTTACAGGGAAATAGAGCATGATAAGGGAGAATAGGAGTGCCATAGAGCAGGCATGTATTTTAAATAGGTTGGGTGAAAAGCGGCATTTGAACAAAGACTTGAAAAAGACAGGGAGTCCACCAAGTAGAGAGCTGGGGAAAGAACATTCCAGGCAAATAAAACAGCCAAACACAAAGGCCTATAGGCATCAGTGTGAATGGAGCACAAGAGGAAAGGAGGCCAATGTGGGAAGAGTATTAGGAGAGGAGATGGCTAACATCACAGGCCTGACTGTCCAGGGAAGGAGTCAGCATTTATTTTTCTGCAAAAGGGCAGATAGTTAATATTTTAGGCACTTGAATGTTTACAGCAGCACAATTCACAATTGCAAATATGTGGAAACAACTGAAGTGCCCATCAATACATGAGTGGATTAATAAAATGTGGTATATGTGGAGTATATACACCACGGAGTACTACTTAGCTACAAAAAACAATGGTGATCTAGCACCTCTTGTATTATCCTGGATAGTGCTGGAGCCCATTCTACTAAGTGAAATATCACAAGAATGGAAAAACAAGCACCACATATACTCACCATCAAATTGGTATTAATAGATCAACACTTATGTGCACATATAGTATTAACATCCATCAGGTGTCAGGCAGGCGGGAGGGGAGCGGAGGGGATGGGTATATTCACACCTGATGGGTGTGGGCCACACCGTCTGTGGGATGGACATGCTTCAAGTTCGGACTCTGGCGGGGCAAAGGCAATATATGTAAGCTAAACATTTGTACCCCTGTCATATGCTGAAAAAAAATTTTTTTAGGCTTTGCAGGCCATATAAGGTCTCTGTCACATATACTTCTTTTTTAACCAATCTTTTAAAAATGTAAAAACCATTCTTAGCTCATGAGACTTACAAAAATAGGCCTAGGCAGGATTTGCCTGTAGGACTTACTTTAGGCCCCTATTAGGACTTTGACTTTTACTCTAAGGAAAATATTTGACTTGTTTTCAAAGAATCACTATGATTGTAGGGAGACAAGGGAGACCAGTTAGAAGGACACTACAGTAATCCAGAGCAAATATAATGATCGCCTAGACTGTGGTGTAACAAGGAAAATGGGGAGAAGTGGTTATATTCTGAATTTTTAAATTTTTTTTTTCTCAGATGAAGTAGATGGATTTGGGGAATGAGAAAAAAGTCATGGATGACTCTTAAGACTTTTGGCCTAAAAACTGGAAGACAGATTTCTGTTAACCATGAGTGTGAAGAATGTGAGTGGAATAGGTTTTGAAGTGTGTGTTTTGCTTCAAAAGAGAGTAGAATTTATATTTGTCAAGTTTCAAAAAAGATCCTGCTGTGATCTGAATAGAGTTGCTTTAAGCATAAAATTAATTTGGAAAGAAATGGCATGTTAACTATGTTCTATCTTTACAGATGATAACACAGACCAAGTATTCTTTTGTGTCTCAGAATAAGGTTCTGTAGTTTCCTGCATATAGGTTCAGCACTCTTTCTCATGAAAGGGTTCCTGGACATCTTATACTTTTTTTTGTTGTTGTTATAGTGAACAAGAGACTATTATAAAATTATAATTTCTAGATAGTTATAATTGGCATTTAGGGAAGCTACAAATATTCTATTCATTTAGCCATCCTAAAAAACTCTCATATTCCCTTTGATTCTCTTGCATTTTATAAACATTTATGAATAGCTCAACACTGTAACTTTCCCTCTTTATTTGCAATAGCCATAGTTTCTATTTCTAAAACATTTCTTTATGCATTGGCTAGAATTTCAAGAACAATGCTAATCAACAGGTAGGAAGACACCCTGGTTATAGGGACTACTGTCAGGTTTTCAGTATGATATCGAAGTTGTTTTCATGTTTTTAATTTAGTGACCAGATTTTCATCTTTCCATTGTTTTCAGGTCCTCAGTTCCCTCTTATTCACCATTTGCATTAGTTGCTACTTCCTTTTGAGTCTGATAAGAAAGAAATTCCAGGGTTTTCCCCTCCTAGTTTTAATATATTTTGGCATAAGTAATTTACACGAATTGTTCTTCAGAGTTGTCCCCTTCTTTTGAATTGAAATTTACTTTTCATAAATTCAACTATGTTTCTTTGTTTTGTTTATCCTAATGGCAGGAGGTCTATCCTTGTTTAATGCTGGTTTAAAGCAGCAGTTCTCAACCTCAGAATTAATTACTGACATTTTTGGCCAGGTAATCCTTTGTTGTATGGGGTGGGGTATATTATTTGCTCCATGGTTAGCAGCATCTCTGGCCTGTACTAACTAGATGCCAGTAGCAACCCTCCCCTAGTGTTACAACCAAAAATGTCTCCTGACATTAAAAGTGTCCTCTTTGAGGGCAAAAGTGTCCCTGGTTGAAAAAAATCACTGATTTAGTCAAGAAGATGACATGGATTCCATCAGACTAAACTTGCCTTCTACCACTGTAGGACTCATTTCCAATGTCACCTTCTTGAGACTTTCCCCATACAACCCATGTAAATTAGGACATTCCCCCTACCTGCAGCCACCCACCCAGCCACCCATACATCTTCCATTAACTATCAGAATACACTTCAAAGTATGGTCCCTTGAGGTCTGTAAGGTCAAACTGTTTTTATATGAGTACTAAGACATTATTTGCCGTTTCCCCACTGTACTGCTATTTGCACTGATGGTGCTGACACCCTGGCATGAATCAAAGCAGTGACATCAAACTATAACAGCAGACACTGCAGTCTTCATCACTATGTACTAAGTTAAAAAAAGAAAGCCAGTTTCACTTAAAAATGCTCATGAAGAAGCAGTAAAGAATTAATTTTATTAAATCTTGACCTATGAGTACACATACATATTTTTAACATTTGGTGTGACAAATGGGAAGTATATATAAAGTACCTTTGGTTCCTTATAAACCATGACAGATTGCCTTAAAGAAAAGCACTTGTATGATTGAACTTTAAGTTAACTAGCCACTCTTTTATGGAATATCATTTGTACTTGGAAGAAAAACTGACAAAGTACTCAGACTTGAATATTTGGCAGATGTTTTCTCAAAAATGAATGAAGTGAACCTATTAGGATAATATTAGTAGACAACCTACCTACACAAAGCTTTTTTAGGTCCTCAATAAATTAAGAGTGTAAAAGGGATCTTTTTTTTTTTTTTTTTTTTTTGAGACAGTCTCGCTTTGCTGCCCAGGCTAGAGTGAGTGCCGTGGTGTCAGCCTAGCTCACAGCAACCACAAACTCCTGGGCTCAAGCAATCCTTCTGCCTCAGCCTCCCAAGTAGCTGGGACTACAGGCATGTGCCACCATGCCCGGCTAATTTTTCCTATATATATTAGTTGGCCAATTAATTTCTTTCTATTTTTTATAGTAGAGATGGGGTCTCGCTCTTGCTCAGGCTGGTCTCGAACTCCTGAGCTCAAAGGATCCGCCCACCTCGGCCTCCCAGAGAGCTAGGATTACAGGCGTGAGCCACCGCGCCCGGCCAGTAAAAGGGATCTTGAGACCAAAAAATTTAAAAGTGTGCTCTATCATCACATCAGTCCATTTTGTTTTTGTAACACTACCATCTGAAATTCTTGTTCAGTTATGTGTTTACCTCTTTATCGTCCATCTTTCTCAATTAGAATGGAAGCTCCAAAAGAGTAGAGACCTTGACCATCTTACTGAGCAACATATTCCTAGTGCCTAAAATCTTAATCAGCACACAGTAGGTATTCAATGTTATTTTGACAAACAGAATGTATTTAATGTGTGGATAGTATATTTAGGCACAGACAAAAGAAGATGGATCATTTTTAATTTAGGGAACATACACATTATCCTTTCAGAAATTAGCAGTTTCAGGATATGGATGAAGGAACTCACAGCTGAAGGCAGTTCCAGCAGACAGGTATCATGTCCATTCTGTGGAGTCTGCTATCTCCCTCATGTTGCCTCTTTAGCCCAGGTACTAGTCATAGGTGCCATCCCTGCTTCCTACTAGCTGTAGCTGCCTCCACCTCATGGAAACGCTGGAGACTGTGAGGACTGCTAAGTGCTTCCTGAAGTTGTACATGTCCAACAGTGAGAGGGAGGCCAAGCTATGTACTCCTACTCTCTGAGTTAGCAGTTGTGAATGTGGTTCAGTCAAACATCCCCACTAACTTCCTGAGGACCCTTGTGTCTGGTTTTTGGAACTAGACTTTTCATATTTTTATATCCCACTGGCAAATAAGATGGCAGAAGAACTCAAATCCTGGGTTTACAATACCACTTACCCAGAAGTTCTCTCAGAATCTATATTCCCTTATTACAAATTGGTTCAATTAGCCTGGTTTCCCAGTCCAAAGGGCATTAGAAACATTGAACAGAATGAGAAAATGAAAGGAAGCTGGATAAGGATAAGATCAGCCAGCAGCACATACCAAAAGATCACAATAAAGTAATAAAGGAAAACACAAAGGAGAAATGCTAAGTCAAAAGCACAGAAGCTGGGAGCATTTAGAATAGGAATAATCAGGAATATACTCCTCAAACTCACCTGAAGGCACCCATACTACACTGCAGTATAATATTTATAATGAGAATCCCAAATCAAACATTGATTATGATATTCTATCTAAGAAGTAAAGAAAGCATCAAATATTTTTGAGGATTTCAAAGCAAAAATAAAACAGAAAGACAAAAATGTTTTAAATTCAGCCAGGTGTGGTGGCTCACTGTAATGCCAGCACTTTCAGAGGCCAAGGCAGGAGAATCAGTTGAGGCTGGGAGTTCAAGACCACACTGGGCAACATAGCAAGATCCCATCTCTAAAAAAAATTTAAAGATTAGCTGGGCATGCTGGTGTGCACCTGAAGTCCTAGCTATTTCAGGGGCTGAGGCAGGAGGATTGCTTGAGTCCAGAAGTTTAGACCCAGTCTCTTAAAAAAAATACACACACAAACACATATCATATATATATATATTTAAATCCTCTTCAATCCCTCCCTAGACCCAAAGGACAAATTTTAGCTGAGGATAAACAGCTAAAATTGTTAGAATAACAATTTCTGTGAGAGTTATTTAACAGTAGAAAACTATATAGAATAGTATATAGCATGCTACATTTTGTGTACAAAAAGAAGAAAAATAAGAATGTGTTCATATTTCTTTTATCTGGATAAAGAAATACAAGAAAGTAATAAAGCAGTTATCCATCAGGTGAGAAGGAGAAAAGGGTGGGAATCATATTTCTCAATGTTTACTTTTTGATTTGTGAACTATGGAACTATACTGCATTTAATTTATACCGAAGGCAAAATTCTTCTTAATTACAAAGAATCTTAAAAACAAGCTTTAATATATTAAATTTTATCTACAGCTTTTATTGTAGATATGCAAGAAACTGTCTAGAATTTCTATGGAAGATCTAAAGTTGACTTACAGAAAATTTTACAAATTGTAAATTGCATCCAATAAAAAAAAATATATACAAACTCAATAGCCTGTAATTAGAAATCTTAATCCCATGAGTGTATTCTTTTCCTTGTCAGAATACAGGTAACTACAGAGTCTTAGACTTACAAAGATGGTGGCAGTTAAGCAGTCTAACCTTCATTCCAGGACAGAAAATCTCCTAAAGAAAAGATAAGGTGGATTGGATTTCATTCTAATTAAACACTGGTTCAATAAACAGCAGGCATCTAGCCCATGACAGTATGGTACTACGGGGGGGGGGGGGGGGGGAANGCGTACATGTAGGCCAGAAATGACACACGGGTCAAAGAACTCATGGCCTAGTAAGGGAGACAAAAATACAGCGAAAACAAAATCAGGTTGAAGATGGCAGCATTTTCTGATGTTTTCCAGAGAAGTGCCCAAATGGTAGAGAATTTATTTAAGGGGGGCAAGATTTGGAAAGGAGAGGGAATATTCTGGGAAGTCATCTTGGAAAAAGAAATGTATGGCATAGTAAAGAGAAATTGAGGTTTTGTTGGAAATGGGACGAGGGTGAACAAGATTTCAGGCAGAGGGAACAACACAAAGGCATTAAAAACAGTATATGGTAATTTAATTCAGTTGAGACTGCTGGAGCCTACAGAGTGAGAGAGAGAAGGGTTACAGGTTGAACATCCCTAACAGGAGAATCTGAAATGCTCCAACATCCCAAACTTTTTGAGCACTGACGTGATGCAACAAGTGGAAAATTCCACACCTGACCTCAAAACGCAGGCACACAACAATGAAGATGACATTAACACTGGCAGAAAAAGTGTCCATAAATGACATAGTGAAAATGTGTGATGGGCTTACTGAAGGACTAGAGCAATATGCATTCATAATAGAACAAGAAATCATGTCAGCTTATAAAATCAAAGAGAGTTCTAGGACAAACATCACTGTTAATGAGGCAGATGACTCTGGAGGAAACATTTTAAAAAGCCATTAAGCAGAATGCCTCTGCATTCTTGGAGGACCCACTTCCTGGTCCCTCAACTGGTTCTAAAGTTTCTTCTCATCTAAAAAAATAAAATACAGTGTCCAGTAACTTTTTAATAAAAACACAACATTGTAGGTGAAGACAAAAAGTCTGCCCTTGTTTTTTGGTGCTGTTAATAGCTGCTACAGCTATTCTGATGATGCTGCTGTGCTGCTTAGTTACCCTGGACACATTATTTTTTCACAGTATTAATGGTACATCATATTTTTTACTGTTAAGTAATTATATATGTACGTAAGTATAAGAAAATGATTACTTATTGGAAACATATAAACTCAGTGGGTGGCTGAGATAGTGTCATCTTTGCTTTCTGATGGTTCAATGTACACTAACCAGTTCATGCACAAATTTGTTTAAAATATTATAAAAAATTACCTTCAGCCTGTGTGTATAAGGTATATATGAAACAAACGAATTTCATGTTTGGATTTAGGTCCCATACCCAAGACATCTTGTTTTATATATATATATGCAAATATTCTAAAAATCTGAAAAAATCCAAAATCCAAAACACTTCTGGTCCCATGCATTTTGGATAAGTGATACTCAGTACAATTTACCTATAGAAGCAAAGACCAGATCATGAAGGGTCTTGTGTGTTATGGGAGAAGTCTCCACTGATGAAATAAAGCAGGGAAGATATTTTAGAAAGTTCAGTAAGAAGGCTATTGCTAAGGTCCACAAAGAATATGATGATCTTCTGCAAGAAGAAATGGAAGTCAGAATTCATTCATAAATGGTTTAGGAACTCAATATTTAGTGAAAAATGATGATTTAGGGAACGGGGGCAAGACACAACTGGGATGGAAGTCAGGCATTGGACTGGGATGACTGGGTAGATGGAGGTAGTTGGCATGGACACAGAGAATGCGGAAAGAAAACTAGGAGAGGAATCTTCCCAGGAAGCCTGCCAGTGGAAACACTGATTATAAGAATCAGAAGACACACTTTTGAGAATGAAATAAATAATTTAAATAAATTCGGAAACCTAAATTGAAAAACTGAGAAAAAAGTTAGAAATATTTTGTTAGATGGAAATACAGAAGAAAACTTTGTGTTTCAGCTGCATCATATGTTGCTTTAGGACTCCATTTTAAAAACCCCAAATAAACCCAAAATGGGATTTATTTTTTAAAGTTACCTCATAATTTGTCTTGCGCTTGCTCCTAATTAAGAGATTTCAAATATAAATAAAGCCAAAATGCATACCTTCTCTGCTTTTTTGTCAGAAATATCTTGCTTTTCCAGAACAGCCATGCTCTCTTTCAGGTTCTTCACAATGTCTGCTGGAGATTTGTGAGACTTCCCGAACGGGAACGGCATGGCGGCAGCGCCAGAGGCCTCCGCTGCACTCTGCCTGCTCTACCTGCAACACAGCATGAAGCTCATGTGAGAAAAAAGCAGGATTAATAGAAGACATACTTTCTAAATCCTAACTTGGAAAAGAAAACCAGTGTTTCAGAAAGTCATTTTAAAAATCAGCAGGAACAGGGACACCCACTAACATACACAAGAAATGATAATACAGAAATGTCTTAGAATTATAGAATACCTTGTTACTTTTCAAAATACATTTTTTTCCTTTTCATTCAAATCATCTGTTCTCCTAATCACCTATGTGAGGAACATGCTGATTGATGCTGCTGATGTAGGTGATGTCTACAGCAGCTACCGCTCACAGGGCAGCTACTACTGCCAGGCATGATGCTAAGCACTTTAATTCATCAGCTCATGGAATCTTTTCAAACAATCCCAAGGGACATTATTTTTCCCTTTTACTGGTGAAGTTTAGCAAGGTTGAGAATCAGGCTTAAGGTACTAAGTGGTAAAACAAGCTCAGGTCTGTCTTGATCCAAAGCGTCCTACCACAATGTACCTCCAATTAATAGGTATCTCTGTCTTATAATTGAGGAGACTGAGGCGTAAAGCTAGGTAAGGAGCTTAGCCAAACAGCAGTGGCAACGGGTGTACTAGTTAGGTCTCTCCAGATGCTTTCCCCCCAGC
>VSMD01019156.1:0-20059 GCA_008750895.1 Mirza zaza
CATCAATCCAAGAATGGATTAATAAAATGTGGTATATGTATACCATGGAGTACTATTCAGCTCTAAGAAACAACGGTGATATAGCACATCTAATATTTTCCTGGTTAGAGCTGGAACCCATACTACTAAGTGAAGTATCCCAAGAATGGAAAAACAAGAACCACATATACTCACCAGCAAACTGGTATTAACTGAGCAGCACCTAAGTGGGCACATAAGTACTACAATAATAGTGTATTGGGCAGGGGGGACGGGGGTGGGGGAACCAAAGAAGATAGATACATACATAATGAGTGAGAAGTACACCGTCTGGGGGATGGTCATGCTGGAGACTCAGACTTGTGGGGGGAGGGGGGAAAGGGCATTTATTGAAACCTTAAAATCTGTATCCCCATCATATGCCGAAATAAAAAAAAAAAAAAAAAGAAATGCAGGCTGTTAATATGTGTTCTGTCAGGGAGTCGTGGAAAGGAAGGATTCCGTTATCATGTGTCATGTAATCATGTATTCACTTTGCACTCACTAGCATACACGTGAACACAAATACATGTATACACAGAGAATGAGCCTCTCAAGGACAGTTCCTAATTTTCATTACACCCTAAATCTAGCATATACTAGGTACTCAATAAACAGTGAATGAAAAATATAGGAAGAAAGATGATAGGACCAGAACAGAACTGTCTCACCGGACAGTCGGCGCGAGACAACAACATGAGGGGAACAGGGTTCCATTCCCCTCAGCTCCGCTGGAGCTGGGCTGCGGAGTCGGGGGAGAAGTGTCCTTGCTCGCTGTTTATTCTGTCCTGTTCTCTCCCTCAAAGTTCAAATGCCTCCGTCCACCAGCTCACTCATCTGACAATACTGCTCTAAAGCTGCCGAGACTGTGTCCACTGCACAAGAAGGTAAATTGCAATCACACCCTTACCAGACATGGGACAGGGTCTGAAATTGAGGTTTCTTTCAGCCAATTCTAAAGTCTCCCCTGCTCTAAAAATACTACAGAACCTCATTTGTACAACTCCTATAGGCTCCCACATTCACTTAATTTTGAAATAAAAAAAAAAAACAGTGAAAATACAAGAAACTAAGCTGTACTTGAGTTTATATGAAAAGGGGGGAAAATACACTTTGCCTTAGCCAACATTTAGAATAGCAACTTCCAAGAGCTACTAGAGTCAGAATCAAATCCAGATTTCAGAATGTCTAAAACACAAAAAGGTAACTAGAATGAAAATATAATTATGTATATATGATGTGCATGGAACACACAATTATTTAAATAGGGACTAGCCATATGTTTAGAATCTACTGTGTCTTATCCCCAAACATGGAAAATATGAGTTTCTGGCAGGTTTGAAAAAATTTGTGACCTTAAGCTCTTTTCCACACTATGGGGAAAAAACAAAAATGATAAAGTTTTGCACTGTAAAGCAGTTTAAAGTTTCATTGCTATGAAAACTGTCTCCAAGCTATATAAAAATATGAATTGGCTTATACCCAAAAGTCTTGAAGTTTTTTTTTTTAATAAATCCATACTCTTTCTCAAGCAAGGGCTTACCATAACTCTTTCAAAGAAAACAGAATCTCTTTGTAGACAACTTGGCCTGCTCTACTTCTCCTGTGACTTTATTTTCTTATTAATCATTTTCCAGTTTGTCTCTAATCAAATTTTAAGGGCAGGTTCTCTGATTCCTTTTTCTGTAATCCCATGTACAGGATGTACAACACTCTTCATGGCTTCAAACCTTCCTCGGGCTGTGTCATGTGTGTGAAAAGACAAACAGCAGATAGGCTAAACACATGTGGCCCCAGTGTGCTGGTGTAAGAGTTGGTCTGCTGAAAAAGGCATAAAAAAATTAATATTTAGACATATGGCCCTAGGCATTTCTCCTTTGGGGTAAAATATCCCAAGGAAAAGAATATATAGCTAAACAGAGAATATTAGTAGGTCATTTTTAAAAGCACCGGGACTCTGGATTCCTTACACAGGTTCGCTGTCACTGATAACTTCAGAATTCACTTTGGTTGATAATATGTGACATTTTGCCAAGATTCACAACACTAAGAAGAGTACACATGGGAAAGCCCTCTTGGCAGTTGCTTTTAAAAGCAAAGAGGAGTTCTGGTTTTCATTATAGAGCAATATCCTAAGGTGGCACAGTATTAGAATACTGCAGTGAGCTTACAGTCAAGGACTTAAGTACTAACTCTAGCTTTGCCACTAACCAGTTATATGATCTGGGGAAAATCACCCAACTTGTCCGGGCTTGCAACAACAATGGTGAAGAGTTGGGTTTTGAATCCTGGATCCACCCATGACAGCCTGTGATGCTTGGAACAAATTACTTAAGTACTCTGAGCATCAAACTATTCATCCATAAATAAGAAATAATGACTAACTAATTTACAGGGTTCATACAAATACCACAAGAAGATGCTCATCAAGTAAGTGAACAAGTTCCCATAAAGCACGAAGCACAGGGCTCAGCACATCCTGAATGCTCAATTAATGTTGCTGTTGTCATTACTGTGAGACAGTGGTGGCAGCTAGAGGCCCTACATTAAATTTCTCCCCTCCCTTCTTCCATTTGGGCAGGGAAAAGAAATGGGCATAATGAACATAAATCTTTGATCATCAAATAAATGCAACAATGGGAAACAAAATGCTAAACACTTTGGCCTTTTTTTTTTAATAAGAGAAAACAGGTAATAGTTTTTTAAGATCAATTCAAAGATGGATAAAACTGATTTCCCATTAACTGGCCTATAAATAACTCTACAAAGGGCCCTCAGAAATAGCAACCATTTCTGTCTTGAAGGTCAACGTTCTTTCCCTGTTATGACCCAGTAATCCATATGCAGCTAAAGGACAGCTGCATCCTCTACTGCCAACACTACTCAACCTGATACAGGTTAAAAAACTAAAGTTTAAGAAATATTGATACTTTTAGAACACATTTAGAGAAGTAACCCAAAACATGTAATCATAGAAACAATAGCTAAAATTGGAACTTTTCCAACATTAACAGTCGCAGCCACACACAACTACTAGAAGGCAGCTTTTTTATTTTATTATTTAGCAAGTCTTTAATGCAAATGACGTTTTAAAATCTTATTGCAATTTCCTTCCTTTACCACCCAACGTGTTCATTAAACAAAATTGCTAACCATCTAAGTATTTCTAGAATAGGTAAGAGGTTTTACCTAAATTAGTATCATTTCAAATAGCTGGTTGGTGGACCCTGAACTACTAATTTTCCCCTACTCTGAGCTACATGGGTTTCTCAGCCAAACTCTAATCCTTGCTACTCAAAGTTTTAAAAAAGAGAAATTTTCCCTGAGTACTCTCCTGTTTCTCTCTGCTTCTTGATCACTTCACCCTGAGAAAAGGGATGACAGACCTCCCTGCTACAGGAGTATCCTTGAGCCAGCAGCATCAGCAGGACCCAGGATCTGGCCAGAAAGGCAGGATCTTTCATTAATCACACCGGTTTGTGTGCTTAATAAAATCTGAGTAAACCCTGAGTTGTGCCCCAAACACAGGACATTCCTGGACAAAGCAGAAAGAGTGGATCATCTGTTCATTCCTTCCACCATGATTGAGCTATGTGCTATTTGACAGACATATGCACCAAGATTCCTGTCCAAGTCAAAAAAGAAATCCTGCCAAGTTAAATTACACACACATATATACACACATACACATAATTGTACATTTAATTATACACAGTCAGCTCTTCCTATCCACAGGTTCCACATTCCCAGATTCCACCAGCCATGGATCGAAAAAAATTGGGAAAAAAAATAATACAACAATAAGTATGATACAAAGAAAAATAGACTATAACAACTATTTATATGGCATTTTCATGGTATTAGGTATTTTAAGTAACCTAGAGATGATTAAAAAAAAGTATACAGGAGGATGTATACAGATTATATGCAAACATTACACCATTTTATGTAACGGATTTGAGCATCTGCAGATTTTGGTATCTGCAGGGGTCCTGGGACCAGTCCTCCATGGATACTGAGAGGTGACTGCATATGCTATTTCTTTCTTTTTAAGGGATACATAAATATTTGAATTTTAATTCTGTACTCTTATTTATTGTTATCATTATAAAAGACAATCCAAGGGGACCTTTTCAAAAGTCATCTGAAATGTCAGTACTAGGCTTTACATTCAACTGTGTTATGCATTTCTCCTTTTAAACAGGATTTCCACATGCATGTCTGTGCTCTCTGCGGAATTTTAAGTGACTGGAAAAACCACAAGGAGTCTGTGATGAGTCTTCTTTTTCAAATTGTAACTTGAACAATGTACAGGAAAAATGTGAATATACTGATTCCTAAGTAGCCTCATCACTCAAATTCTTTAAATTTTTTCATTTATTATTAATCAACTAGAATCAAAGACCTGTACCTTATTTCTTTCTCTGATATGATGATAAGACACCTAATGCTGAATACATATAATGCCAATGGTCTTTAATATGTAGTATACACACATATATATAAAGGGTGGCAATGAGTGAATGAATCAATGAAAACATAATAACTCATAAAAAAAATGTGGCCAATATAACATAAGAAAGTAATAAGAATAGACAAGAAAAAAACTAGAAGAAAATATACTATTAATGCAACATTAATTGCTAATAGAGAGGGGTGGATGGGGACTGACTGATAAAGGGTTTTTATGAGAGGCGATGAAATGTTTTAAAATTAAATAGTCATGATAGTTTCACAACTCTGTGAAAATACCAAAAATCACTGGATGCTATAATTTTAAAAGTGAATTTTATGATACATGGATTATGTCTCAATAAAGCTGTTAAAAAGGATGGGAGGTGGGAGCATTATGGATGAATTTCTTTACTATTTCCCATTTTCATTCAGCAAATATTTTTTCCAAGAATAACGTAAGTATTCATCACTGCTAGTTCAGTTAATATTCTCGGGGTTGCAAGCAACAGAAATAATATCCCAAATTAAGAACTCTGACTTTAATATCAGACACCCTTGGGTCCTGCTCCAGCCCACTCACTCACAAGCTATGGGCTCAGACGCCTGGGGTAGTGTGCCAATCTGGTCACTCACTAGTTGTGGGGTCGCACAGTCTTGGAGGGATTGTGGGACACTGGTAGGTTACTTCTTTTCTCTAGACATCAGTTTCTACATCTTTCAAAAGCTGTTAAAAATACAAACATCTTGGGGAAATGTCTCCCACTCTGCAACACAAGTCCTTCTGACTAGCACCTCCCACTCATGGCATTTCTTAGAGGAATCTGATGTTGTTTATTCACCTTCAACCAGAAGCATTTCCCAATAAAATTCTGATTAATTGAGGATGTACTTCCCATGAACTGTACTCACGAGTTGTACTCTTATTTTATGGGTGATCAAAAAGATTACTGGGGGCAGCAGAGCAAGTTGGTGGATGATAAACACTGCTAGACAGAGTGTCTCTGCAAAAAAGAGATTCTAGAAGAAAGAAACAAGCACACAAGCATACATCAGACAAGGGTTGGAAGGAGGAGTACCAGAGACTACAGGAGACTCCAAGGGAGGAGGTTGCAGAGGAGAACTGGAAGCAGAGACCTCCCGAGAAGCTTGGAGACCAGAGGTAAGGGTATGTGGAGCAGTAACTTCCCCTTCCCTTGCATCTCAGACTACATCCCTGACAGCTTTTCCCAGAAGCAGAGAACAGAACTTTGACCCCTGCTAACAGTATTTGTGGTGCTTGAGGGCAGGCTTACTAAACCGATCTCAGCCCAGACTCACTCCCAGACCAGCCCTCACTGAGGTAGAGAAAAGGACACACCTGGAAGTCCCAGGGCCTCACCCACCACCTGATGCACTAGAGTGCCTCTCCAGAGGAACAAGAGCTGGATACAGGACCCAAAAACAACAGTGTAGCCTGCTCCGCCAAGCAAATGTCACCTACTGACACGGAGGACATTCTGCATACACTTTTGCGACATCTACTGACTCATTATACAGGGAGTGGTCGATCTCAGCCACAAACACCACCTACTGGCTCAGACACTAAACAGGACCTGTCATTACCCAAACAAAAACCTAAAGGTAAGAAGCAACAACTGATCCAGATGGGAAGAAATCAGCGAAGGAACTCTGAAAACATGAAGGCTCAAATGGAAAGCACACCCCCAAAGAGGAACACAAGCCCCTTAGAAATGGACATCAACCAAAATCAGACCACTAATATGACAGAAGAAGAATTTCGAGCATGGATCGTAAGAATTCAACAACTTGCAAGAAAAACTGGATAACCAACACAAAGAAAACACAAAAAGATTCCAGGATCTGGAACAAAAATTCACTAAAGAAATGGAAACAATGAAGAAAAATCTAACCGAACTGCTGGAAATGAAGAATCAATTCAGGGAACTACAAAACACAGTGGAAAGCCTCGATAACAGGGTAGATCAAACAGAAGAAAGAATCTCAGAGATTGAAGACGACACCTTCCAATTAAATAAATCAGTCACGGAGATAGAGCACAGAAACAACAGAAAAGAGCAAAAGCCTACAAGAGATGTGGGATTATGTGAAGAAATCTACTGTGAGGCATATAGGGTTGTCAGAAGTGGAAGAAGAAAACACTCAAGGGTTGGATAAGCTATTTGAAGATATAATAAAGGAAAATTTCCCAGGCCTTGCTAAAAATCTCCAGATAAAAGTTCAAGAAGCACAAAGGACCCCTGGGAGATTCAATGCAAACAGGAAGAAATGGGGGATGGAATCAAGATGGTGGATATGAAAAACTGCCAGACAGAGTGTCTCTGCACAGAAGACAGATTCTAGGAGAAATAAGAAGAAAGAAGCAAGAAAACGAGCATACGTCGGACGAGGGTCGGAAGGAGGGGTACCTGAGACTACAGGAGACTCCACGGGATGAGGTTGCGGAAGAGAACTGGAAGCAGAGACCTCCGGAGTAGCCTGGAGACCAGCAGCAAGGGTAGGTGAAGTGATTAACTCTCCCCTCCTTTGCATCTTGGATTGCTGGTGTGCTCCCCAGCGGGTGGAGAGACCTGCGGACACCAGCCCAGAGACAGCCACCGCCAGCAAGCAGTAAGCCTGTAGCAGACGCGGCACCAGGCTCCCAACTCCCACAGGCACCTCCCTGTGCACAGACCCGAGCCACGAAGCAGGCGCTATATTGCCTCCTTCTCCCCTCCCCCGTCCCTATCCGCAGCTGCTGAGAAAGACAATATAGCCACCAGCCGGAGGCATCTCCAGGGAATGGGACATTCCCTTTTGGGGCCCTACAGCTGACTGAGGGGAACTCAGAGAGTGAGCTCCCTACCCGCCAGCCCTCCCAGGTGCTGCCAGCATGGTGATCCCAGGAGAATGGGGCAGACCCTGAGGCCAAAAGACATAGACCCAGATTGGACTTCCCGTGGGTGAACTGAGACTAGCACTGCTCTCCCTGGTGGGGTTAGGGATTGAACTCTGGGGCCCAGAGGTCGGACCTGCAGACCAGATCCCATGCACCCAGGTCTTGCATTGCCCGGGACACAGAAGAGATATACGCAAACAGCCTACTGAGGTGTGTGTGCCTTTGGGGGCAGATCAGCATCCTAGAGGGCAACCCTCCCCCCAAAGGGAGGCCGTATGCCCAGCCCAGGTGGCTTTCCTGCGCAGGGACCTCCCAGCCGGCATCACAGTCAGGGGAGGCCTGGTGGCATGTGGTCTGGCCTGCTAGCAGAGGCCCAGGAGTAGTCGCAGAGTTGGGGAGGGTGGAAAGAAGCGAGGCCAGCTCCAGACTGCAGGTCTCAGACAGCCCCACCCCACACATAGACTTTCTGACTGAGCGGGACACATTCCAGCCCCTCCCTGGTAGCTTTTCCAGCAAGCAGAGAACAGAACTTTGACCCCTGCTAACGACATTAGTGGTGCCTGAGGGCAGGCTTACCCAACCCAGCTCCACCCAGACTCACTCCCAGACCAGCCCTCACTGAGAGGGAGAAAAGGACACACCAGGAAACCCCAGGGCCCTACCGACCACCTGAGGCACTAGAATGCCTCTCTAGAGGAACAAGAGCTTGTCACAGGACATAAAAACAACAGCGTGGCCTGTTCCTCCAAACAAGCACCACCTACTGACAGGGAGGACATCCTGCACACCCTCTTCACGGCACCTACTGACTCATCATACAGGGAGTGGTCGAATCTCACCCACAGACACCACCTACCAGCTCAGAGACTAAACGAGGCGTGTCAATACCCAAATGAAAACCTAAAGGAAAGAAGCAACAACTGATCGAGATGGGAAGAAATCAGCAAAGGAACTCCAGAAATATGAAGAACCAAACGGAAACCACACCCCCAAAGAGGAGCACCAGCCACTTAGAAACAGACACCAAACTAAAATCAGGCAACAAAAATGACAGAAGAGAAATTTCGAATGTGGAGCATAAGAAAATTCAATGACCTACAAGAACAACTGGATAACCAACACAAAGAAAACACAAAAAGACTCCAGGACCTGTAATAAAATTTCACTAAAGAAATTGATACAATGAAGAAAAGTTTAACTGAACTCCTAGAAATGAAGAATCAATTCAGGGAACTACAGAACACAGTAGAAAGCCTCAAAAACAGGGTAGATCAAACAGAAGAAAGAATCTCAGAGATTGAAGATAACACCTTCCAATTAAATGAATCAGTCACAGAGATAGAGCACAGAAACAATAAAAAAGAGCAAAGCCTACAAGAGATGTGGGATTATGTGAAGAATCCTAATGTGAGGGTCATAGGGTTGCCAGAAGGGGAAGAAGAAAACACTCAAGGGTTGGATAAGCTATTTGAAGATATAATAGAGGAAAATTTCCCAGGCATTGCTAAAAGTCTCAATATACAAGTTCAAGAACCTCAGAGAACCCCTGGGAAATTCAATGCAAACAGGAAAACGTCATGACATGCAGTCATCAGACTGACCAAAATATCAACCAAAGAGGCCCTTCTAAGAGCTGTAAGATGAAAGAAGCAAGTAACATACAAAGGAAAGCCTATCCAAATAACACCAGACTTCTCTACTGAAGCTTTACAAGCAAGGAGAGACTGGGGCCCCATTCTCACTCTTCTGAAACAGAACAATGCCCAGCCTAGAATCTTGTTCCCTGCAAAACTAAGTTTTGTATATGAAGGAGAAATCAAGACATTCTCAGATATGTATCTATCTTCATGCAGAAGACTGAAACAAGACCCACACCTTTCACCTCTCACAAAAATCAGCTCATGCTGGGTAACAGACTTGAACCTTAGGTGTGAAACTATTAGATTTCTAGAGGAAAATGTTGGAAATACTCTTCTAGACGTTGGCCTAGGAAAAGAATTTATGAAGAAGACCCCTAAGGCAATCACAGCAGCAACAATACAAAATGGGACCTGATCTAATTAAAAAGCTTCTGCCCAGCCAAAGAAACTGTCAAGAGAGCAAACAGACAACCCACAGAATGGGAGAAAATTTTCGCAGGCTACACATCCAATAAAGGGCTAATAACTAGAATTTATTTAGAACTCAGGAAAATCAGCAAGAAAAAATCAAACAACTCTATCAAAAAGTGGGCAAAGGACATAAACCGAAACTTTTCAAAAGAAGACAGAATAATGGCCAACAAACATGAAAAAATGCTCAACATCTCTAATTGTCAGGGAAATGCAAATCAAAACTGCAATGAGATATCACTTATCTCCTGTAAGAATGGCCTTTATCAAAAAGTCCCCAAACAAGATAGGAACACTCCTACACTGCTGGTGGGACTGCAAACTAGTTCAACCTCTGTGGAGAGCAATATGGAGATACCTCAAAGCGATACAAGTAGATCTACCATTTGATCCAGCAATTCCACTACTGGGCATCTGCCCAAAATATCAAAAGTCACTTTATGAAAAAAACACCTGCACTCGAATATTTATAGCAGCACAATTCACAACTGCAAAGCTGTGGAAACAACCCAAGTGCCCATGAATACATGAGTGGATTAATAAAATGTGGTATATGTATACCATGGAGTACTATTCAGCTTTAAGAAACAATGATGATATAGCACCTCTTGTATTTTCCTGGATAAAGCTGGAACCCATTCTACTAAGTGAAGTCTCTCAAGAATGGAAAAACAAGCACCATGTGTATTCACCAGCAAATTGGTATTAACAGATCAACACCTAAGTGGACATATAGGAAAAACATTTATGTGGTGTCAGGCAGGTGGGAGGGAGAAGGAAGGGATGGGTATATACAAACATAATGAGTGAGATGTGCAACGTTTAGGGTATGGTCATGCATGAAACTCTGACTCGAAGGGAGAGGGGGGCAGAAGCAATATCGTAGCCTTAACACTTATACCCCCATAATATGCTGAAATAAAAAGAATGCAAACATATTGCAAAACTGTGATAAGGTTAAAAGACAGATAACCAATACTTAGTGCAATATTTAGTAAATACTCCAGCCAAGAAGAAGTCATTTTTTTTTAAATCAGCTTTCTCAGCCTGAATGGAAGTCATCAGTTTTAAAGCTGCTACCATTATTAATATGCAAACCCATACTGCAAACCTTCCCAGAATGCAATGGAAAGAGATGAAACTGGACTAAGGGGGGGAAAATGTGAAATAAGGTTTGGCTTTGCCTATACAAAGAAAATCTTTCAGCCAGAGAAACTTTTTAGTTTGTCGGCTTGAAATGCTAACTTGAAGCAAATAAAGCAACAGCTAATAAATACTTTCAAAGAATAACCCCAAATGTTGCCACATGCTGCTATATGCATTTTAAAGAAAAAGCAAATGTTTCACAACAGAATCAAGCGCTGAACATTAGTGATGGCAGGGATCAGAAGGATAATCTTGTTGCTTTTTACATGAGGATAAACCAGGTTCCTAAGAGACTGACCACTGCTCACCCAAAGTCACAGCAGAATGGCAGCCCTGCCAGTCACAAAGCCCAGGCCCCAAGCTCACAGCACACTGCTCTGTCCTGCTCCTTCCCTCTGGCCCATGCACCTATCTTATTTGGTAACTAAACTACAGAGGGATCTGCTATCACATAACGAGCACTGGGCACGTACAACAGCCACCACAAGCCGTATTTCCACGGTGGAGTCAAACATCCTTGGCCCAGATGCATCCCTTCCACCACATGCCACCACTGGTGCAGTTGCCATGACCACAATCCATCCCCAACGGTTTCAAGGCTGCAGGAGTTGGAGCAAATGATTCATTCCAAGCAAAGTGAAGTAATTCCTCTCTCTAAAATGACTTCTTAAAGAACACCTTTGGGGAATTTTTTTCAGATTTAACATCCTTCCACCAGGGGGCTTAAGGACTTCAAAAAGGGTTTAGACAAAATTTTTCCCCCCAAAAAAAATTTGTGGGATAAATGTCAGCAATGAAGGGGTCACTTAGGAACCTGGAAAAGACAAGTCACAGGAGACCCCTATCATCACTGGTAAGCCAAAGCACAAACCAGAAAAAAGGATATGGTCCTTTTGCAGACACTATCGCTGACAGAATATGTTTTATCACTAAGAAGTAAGATCTCTTGACACCAATCTTGAATAATCTCAGTTTAAGGTTATTTTTATTTTATCCATAGAATTTTATGCCTAATATTAACAATAGAAGTTTCCTTAGCAAAGAATCAGAAATCCATGTATGCATTCATGAGCATATAGATACATTTCATATGCTTTAAGATAATTTTTCAAATCTTTAAACCAGAAAAAGAGAATAGAAATTTCTCCAAAAGTATAGTAAAAAGTACTTTTAAACAAGAAATTGTAAAGTGCCTCTCTCATCCCTGGATGTTTATTTTGTTTTATAATTCATTTGAGACTTTTAAAGTAGGGAAGAGAAAAAAAAATGGCTTTCAGATTTGACTGTGGAACAAACCTCACCTATCAAGCCCAACAGGGATATAAAGAAAGTATCTGATAGTCTAGACACTGTCAGTGCCCGGAAGAAAAGTATTATTGAATGGAAGAAGAATTTAAATAGAAGCAAGGATTTACTAACTCCAGGTCTTACTGGCATTTTTTTCCTAATAAGATGAACTATTAGTCCTGGGTTACCTAAATTTCAAAATACTAGAGCCCTCACCAAGTCACAGGGAGGCCAAAGGTCCTCTTGAATCCATGCATCTGTAAATGCATGATCTTAAAATGCATGATCATCCATCTCTTCATTGAACATTTCATTTCTTTAGTTCAAAAATCCAAAGGGAAATAAGAGTAGAAAGAATTGCAGCCTTTATGGTTTTAGAAAGAAGAAAAAAATAAACATAAGATGATTTTACACTTTACAGTGTCTGTGAAGAGACCTCATTATTCCTTTAAACGAGCTTTTAAATCACCTTTTAAAGGGATAGCGAGAACACTTTTGCTGTAGGAGTCACTGAGATCCAGTGTAGGAGACAATGTAAGAACCTGAGTCCTGGACTCAGCAAGAACTGGTTCCACGACTGTGTATCTCTGTGCTGTTTAACCTTTGGCAAATTATTTGCCCTCAATTTCTTCCACTGTAAAATGGGGTGATACAGTTGGCGTGATGAATAAATTTACACACACAGAGACACACGTACAGCTTAGTAAAGTCTATGACCTCAATAAATAACCTCTCAATGTTATCATCAGTATTAATAGTAAAAACCACCATTATGCTGGGAAATGTCTTCAAAGACTATTTAGCAACTTATTCAGTGAACTCCAGGCAGTACAACATTTACTTACTTCCTCAGATAGAAGGCTTTTTTCTTTTTTTAAAGAAACATTTTCAAGGCTCTAACACAATCTCCTATTATACCTGCATCTAACAACCAGTATGCTACAAAGAATTCTTCCTTCGAGTCCACTCAGAGAGTAAGAGTATACAAGGTGGTCATTCATTTCTGCCACAACCACTTATAGGTGATATTCACTCAACTCTCTTTTACAGAGCATTTATTTAGTATGCTAAGCACTATGGTAAAGCCCAGGGGATACAATAACAAAGAAAGCACAAGACATTGTCCTTAACCTTGAGATCCTCTTAGTCAAGAGGAAGCAAGGAATGAAAAGACCAATAATCACAACAAAAAAGGAGGTGAGCATAAGGGAGTGTGTACAAAGTGCTGAGGCAGCACTGAGGAGGGAGGCATCAATCTGGTCTGAGCACAAGGAAAGAGTCCATGGAGGATGTGAACATTCAGTGGGGCCTAGAACAAAGAAGAATTTTTCCATAGGCAAGGAGAAGGCTATTCCAGGCAGGGTGAAGGACCTGGGCAAAGGCTTAGACATATACCATGTTTCCCCGAAAACAAGACAGGGTCTTCTTTTATTTTTCCTCCAGAAGACACCCTAGGGCTTATTTTCAGGGGATGTGTTATTTTCCCCTCAAAGCCTCAGCTTGCAGCACGCACAGGATGGCCGGGACCTGAAAGGGGGAGCCAACCTTGTTGGTGGGGCTGCCTGCCAGTCACTCCTGGGATAGTAGCTGTCATGATGGGGCAGATGAGAAGAGCTGCTCGTCTTCTTTCCCGCTCTGCACCGAAATGCATGGGTTGTGCAGACATGCTGCGTAGCCACGCCCATTGCTAGGTCTTATTTTCAGGGTAGGGCTGATATTGCGCACATGCTTAGAAATCCTGCTAGGGCTTATTTTACGGGTAGGTCTTATTTTCGGGGAACATAATATAGTAAAAAAGCATGGTATGCTCGGTGGAAAAAGAACACAGAACTTGACAGTCAAACATGAACCCCAGGAGTGGAAGGAGGCAGCTACAAAGGTAGCCATCCTCACAATAAAAGACCCAAACTGCCACAGAAAAGGACACAAACTTCATAAAGCAAGGCGTAATGTAAGTGGAGTGTTTTGTAATGCATGTTACAAACTGGGCTTGTGAATGCACTCTCAGAGGTCTGTGAGTTTTATAAAAATTCTAAATATCTTTGATTTAGTTTTAATGATAATTTTAAAAACAATCTGAAAATTAAGATTTTTTGTACTGATCATGTACATTTCAATCACCTATTCAAAAAATATTTATTGAACATCTACTATGTGCCAGGCACAATACTAGACACAGGGACTATAATAAACAAAGGAGACAAAGTACCTGGCCTCATAGAAGTCAGAATTTAATAAGGCAACCAATAAATAAAAGTACAGAATATCAAGAAACAACAACTGCTACGCAGATAAATAGAACATTAACACGGTAAGAGGGTAGAAAGTAAAATAGGAGATGCTAATTTATACAGAGGAGCCAGTCATCATAGTTCCCCATTAATGTGACATTTGAGCAAAGATCTGAAGGAAAGAAGATATCTGAAAGATATTTTCAGAGAATAAGATTTTATTTCTTCACATTTATGAACACATTCTAAAGGGTCTAAAAGACTGTTCTTTGCTTTTATCTTTAAAAGGCAATCTAGAGAATGGGAGAAAATACTTGCAAACCATAGATCTGATAAGGGGTTAATATCCAAAACATATAAGGAACTTCTAGAACTCAAAAGCTAAAACACAAAACTTGATTTTAAAATGGGCAGATAGACATTTCTCAAAAAAATACATACAAATAGCCAACAAGTATATGAAAAGAAGCTCAAAATCACTAATCGTCAGGGAAATGCAATTCAAAATCACAATGAGATATCACTTCAGGGCTGGGTGGCTCACACCTGTAATCCTAGCACTTTGGAGGCTGAGTTAGGAGTATTGCTTGAGGCCAGGAGTTCAAGACCAGCCTGAGCAAGAGTAAGACCCTATCTCTACAAAAAAAAAAAAAGAAAAAGAGATATCACTTCATACCTGTTAGGATGACTATTATTTTTTTATATATATATATATATATATATATATATATATATAAAAGATAACACATGTTAGTGAGATATGGAGAAATTAGAAACCTTGTACACTGTGGTAGGAATGTAAAATGGTGTCATTACTATGAAAAACAATATGGAGATTCCAAAAAAAATTAAAAACAGTACTATCATATGTTCCACCAATCCAATAACTGAAATCAGGATCTTGAAGACATATTTGCACTCCCATGTTCATTGCAGCATTATTTCCAATAGCCAAGGTGTGGAAACAAACCTAATTGTCTATCTATGGATGAATGAATAAAGAAAATGTGATATATACATATAATGGAATGCTATTTGGCTTTAAGAAAACAAGAAAATCCTGCCATATGTCACATATAGATGAACCTTGAGGACGTTATGCTAAATGAAATAAGCCAGTCACAGAAGAACAAATACTATGTGATCCCACTGACATGAGATATCTAAAATAGTAAAACTCATAGTGGTTGCCAGGGGATGCGAGAATAGAATGTTGCTATGCAACTGGCATAGTTTCAATTACACAAGATTAGTAAATTCTAGAGATTTGCTGTACAACATTATCCCTACAGTTAACAATAGTGTACTGTACACTTGCAAATTTGTTAAGAGAGTGGATCTCATGTTAAATGTTACCACAATTAAAATTTTAAAAATCCCAAGGCAATACCTAGCAAAAACACACAGAAAAATGCTCTAGAGGGATAGTCCTCAACCCAGACCACACAGAAGCACAGAGATCAAACAATATTCAAAGAGATAATGACTAAAAAATTTCCAAAACTCATTAACGATGCAGGGGAGCAAATGTTTGCCAGTAGAATAAGTAAAAGTTAACTCACACTCAAGCATACACAACCAAAACTGCAGGCTGCCAAACACAAAGAGAAGATTTCAAAAACAGCCAGAGAGAAGCAGCAGATTAACTATAAAAGAACACAGGTTAAGATGACAGCAGACTTTTCAAGGGAACGATAATGTCACTTCAAACGATAGCTTGAAAGGGCTGACAAAAGGACTCTCAGTCTGGAATTTTACTCCCAGGTAATCTGCCATTCAAGAATGAGGATGAAACAAAGGCATACTCAGATAAATGCAGTTCACCACTACCATACCCACCTGGAACACCAGTGTGTTTCCACTGGCTCACATGAGCCAAATGTTAAGTTTTCAAGAATTTTGAGAGTCAGTTGACAACATGTTGGTAACTTTAAATCAGCCATGGTGGAGTATTTACAAACAGCAAACACTAAAAATCAGGCTTTTTTTCCTCCTGGCAAACCAGCTGCTAAACATTTACCATTACATTACCAACTTAAAAGAATTTCTAGAATATGTATTCAAGAAAAAAAGAAAATGAATCTAGAAGGAAGAATTGATATGAATGAAGGAAAGATGAGCAATAAATTTGGTGAAAGTTATATTTCTAAAAGCACTGATTGTATAAAAACAATAATAATGGTGATAATTAACTGGAGGGGGATTGGGAGTATATCAGTCAGGTGACCACCTTACACTGTGGTAACAAATTTCTATGGCTTAAAACAACAAATGTTTATTTCTCTCTCACACTAAATACCCTTTAAGGCTTAGCTAGGGAACTACGCCCATTGCGTTACTCAAGGACTCAGGCCAATCAGAAGCATCATCTCAAAGCCTTCTTCAACAATTGCCACAGGTCGGAATGTGAACCTTGAAGTTTTTTCACGCTTCACTGGTCAAAGCAAGTCAGATGGTCATGCCTAATTTCTAAGGGACAGGAAAGTACAATCCTACCATATCCTTAGGGGAATATAAAAATAAAAATATGCAAGACAGGAGGCAGGCAGTTGGTGTTCAAATCTCCCAAATTCCTCATTTTTTCTTGTGAAAAGAGAAGATAAATAGGGTAACTTTAGACTTTAAGTATGTAAATTTAAAGGATAATATTCAAATTTTAAAGATAATAGCTGAAATAATAGAGAATAGAATTATAACTCTCAAATCTATAGGGAAGGAGAATAAAGAAAATGTAAACAATAAAAAAGAGGAAATAGACATAGAAAAGGCAGGATAAATAGGAAACACAAAATAAAACTATACTTTTAAAAAAATAAACTGAGGCCGGCGCGGTGGCTCAAGCCTGTAATCCTAGCTCTCTGGGAGTCTGAGGTAGGCGGATCGTTTGAGCTCAAGTTCGAGACCAGCCTGAGCAAGAGCGAGACGCCATCTCTACTATAAATAGAAAGAAATTAATTGGCCAACTAAAATATATATAGAAAAAATTAGCCGGGCATGGTGGCACATGCCTGTAGTCCCAGCTACTTGGGAGGCTGAGGCAGCAGGATTGCTTGAGCCCAGGAGTTTGAGGTTGCTGTGAGCTAGGCTGACGCCAGGGCACTCACTCTAGCCTGGGCGATAAAGTGAAACTCTGTCTCAAAAAAAATAAAATAAAATAAAATAAAAAAATAAACTGAGGTACAATAAAATTTTAAAGAGCTTATTTGAGGAAACAATGATTCATGAACTGGGCAGCTCCAAACCAGAAGTGGTTTGAGAGCTCCACTGAGGGATTACTAGGTGGTGGGCTGGGGTGAGGCTTTTATAGGACACAGAAGTAAAGCAAAGACAATATTTGATCGGTTACAGTTATACAGTTGCCCTTTATGGTCTATCCTGTTGGAAAGTTCCTAGCTATTTATATTTGTTAGCTGCTTCTGATTGGTTGAGCCTAAGTTCTGTTTTTCTTTAATATAGGTATTTCATGAAAAAGTTCAAGTTAACTTTTGCTTATGTTTGCAAATCAAGCAAGTGTAGGTCACTTGTGAAGCCTAAGTGGTTTTGTTTGTTTAGGGATACTTCAGGCCTGGTCTCTACTTTAATTTACTTTAACCAGTAGAAATAATCCAAACATATCAGTAATTGCTAAAGACGTAAATGGAATAAACTTACCTAAAAAGAGAGAAATCATGTTTATATTTTTTAAAACGCTGCTAGCATCTGTTTACAAGAAATATACCAAAAAGTTAAGAACTCAGAAAATCTGAAAATAAAAGGATCAATTCAGAGCATAGGCATGAAATATGAAATCACACAGGCATGGAAGCTATATAGGCATAACCTCTGGCAAATCACTTAACCACTGAGAAGTGGCAATTTGCTGATTTGTAAAATGAGCTAACAACTATACTTCACAACATTAGGAGGATTAGATGAGCTGTGTACAAGGTGCTTCAGACAGGGCCCAGTCATAGCAGCTGCTTGTCAAATAATAAGTATCATATTATCATTAACCCTACTTGCCCATCCACCTGTCACAGTAGGGTAGAGTACAAAGAAGCCTACAAACATTCCTCCCATCCCTATCCATGTGCCCACTTTACAATATGACTTTGCCACCACTCCCATCAAAGGTCCAATCCATTTCTCCACCCCTTAAATCTGGGCTGGCCTTGGACTAGCTTTGACTAATAGAATTCAGACGAAATGTTTATGAATCCCAAGTCTAGGCCTCAAGAGACCTTGCCACTTCCACTTTTGTACTATTGAGATATCTACTTCCGGTCAAGATGGAGTTAGATGGAACAACCTTCTTGCCCGAAACAACCAGAATACTGGACAACATATATGAAACACCAATTTCAAGAGCAGTGATTCCTGAGTGATGGAATGAGGAGCTATATAACTGTCCCAGCCTACTGCCTGGGTACAGTGTCCAGGCTATAGCACAAGGAGGGGAAACCCAGGCAAAGACCAGTAGTCTCCCTGATTTGAGAAGATGAAGCTGGGAGTCTAGAAAGATGAAGTCAACTAGAGTTCACAGGGAAGAGAGGTTCAGAAGGTCCCTAATATGGTTTTCCAAGTGATGTGTCCCCATCAAAACTCATGTTGGCATTTCATTCCTGGTGTGGCAGTGTTGGGAAATGGGACCTAGTGGGAGGTGTCCGGGTCATGAAGACATATCCCTCAGGGACAGATTAGTGCCACCTCACAGTACTGAGCTCTCCTTGCTCTTGTGGGACTAGATTAGTTACCTTGAGAGTGGGTTCTTCCTGGTTGTGTTTGGTCTCTTTGCACATGCCACACATCCCCTGCTGCTTTCTGCCTAAGCTGAAGCAGCAGGAGACACTCACCAGATAGGCTGCAAGATCTTGGACTTTCCAGACACCAGATTCATGAGTCAAATAAATTTCTTTTCTTTGTAAATTACCCAGCCTCAGATATTCTGTTATAATAATACTAAACAGACTAAGAAAGTTCCCCTGGAGATTCCACTATTAATCATCACATGTGTGAAGAAACTGCTTGAGACCAGGAAAAGAACCACCCATAAGGATAGAGGAAACAGTACCTGTAGCCCACACTTTGCCCTCTTTGAACACAGTATCATGATGTGAAGAAGCCCAAGCTACCTTCTTTGAGAATGAGACAGCATGAGGAAAGAAGCCCAACCAAAAGCCAGCACCAGCCACCAGACATGTGACAGAGGCCATCTTAAACCTAACAGCTCCTGTCAAATCACCAGATGACGGCAGCCTCATGAGAAACCTGGAAGAGACAAGCAGAAGAACTTCCCCACCTAGCCCAGCCAAAACTGGCCCTCAGAATCATGAGCAAGTAAAACAGTTGTTGTTTTAAGTCAACAAGTTTTGGGCTGTTTATTATATTGCAGAAGATAATTGATACATAAGATGTCAAAAACAACGCTGTGTACACAGAAGACAAGCAATAAACATCCAGTAAATGGCCCATCTCTGCCACCCATCAGCCTTAAGATCTGAAATCTAAGGGCAGCCGGCTCCAACCGCAACAGCAGTCACAGCCTTCTTCACTTGTGAGAAGTTAAAACCATTGTGTAAAAACATGTTTTGAGTCATAGAATCCTGAAATATTAGGGTTCACATGTCACTTCTACTGTGAAGCACTCCCGGGATTGTGCTGACAGAAATAGCCATCCTTCCTCGTTTCCACGGAACACTGAGGACAGCCCTGCTCCAGCACCTATGATGGCTGTTCTGTGGGCTTCTTTTCCTCAACAGCAGCCCGTCCCAGCAGTCCACCCCTCATGGGTAGTGAGTCACTCAGCACAGTTCCTGTCTAACCACACTACAAGCAGCACACTGGGCTATTTTAATCCTGAAGAAAGAGGTCAGAAAACAGAGACAGGATTAAAGGATGACTAAGAAAGCAGCTCTGTGGCAGTGGTGACAGAGTGA
>VSMD01019159.1:0-35883 GCA_008750895.1 Mirza zaza
AAAATGTGGTATATGTATACCATGGAGTACTATTCAGCTCTAAGAAACAACGGTGATATAGCACATCTTATATTTTCCTGGTTAGAGCTGGAACCCATACTAGTAAGTGAAGTATCCCAAGAATGGAAAAACAAGCACCACATATACTCACCAGCAAACTGGTATTAACTGAGCAGCACCTAAGTGGACACATAGGTACTACAGTAATAGGGTATTGGGCAGGGGGGAGGGGGTGGGTATATACATACATAATAAGTGATATGTGCACCATCTGGGGGATGGTCATGCTGGAAACTCAGACTTGTGGGGGGGGGAAGGAAATTTATTGAAACCTTAAAATCTGTACCTAATATGCTGAAATAAAAATAAATAAATAAATAAAAATAAAAGATCTACAGCTAAAAAAAAAAAAAAAAAAAAAAAATTTCCTGATCCCTGTTCTAGATATCCACAGCACCTAAAACTTCTCCCTCTGGTGTGTTACTATTCCACTTTTAGAGAACTGCTTTGGATGAAAAAGTTGCATACCTCATCCTAGGACTCTCAGCTTCTGACAACTGCTTCAATGCCAGCAGAGCAGAGAACAGTCATGGGAATGGCTGATGAGGAAGATAGCCAGGCCAGAGTAAAACACAGAAACATGACAGGGTGGTTCACGTGGCTTCCAGCCCTCCCCTTTCTTCCACTACTAGAGTTATAAAAGCAAGGGCCAGAGAGGAGTGAGAGAAGCAACTTACCATGGGCAGCATGGACAGCGTCGCTAGGAAAAGGCAGGCCCTACTCCTTTTGTTGGTCTTTCTTTTGCCTCCTGAAGCCGAAGCTGGTGAGTCTAGGGTGTAACTTACTGTCTTATAGGTCCTCAGCTCCTATTTCAAATTTGTTGACCTGGGTTATAGAAAACCCTACAATGAGGCTGCAAGGAGCCCTTTGCAAGTGTTCCTGAGTCCAATCTCAACCTGGAAGAGTCATACTCTTTCCTGAAGATGATGACATTTTTCTAGGGACAAGTACCATTGGATAGAGAAAGAATCAGAACACTGGCTTTGGAAGATCTCCTTAACCTGCTTTCCTCAAAATAGCTATCAATCTGATCCATGCTCCTTCTCCTGTGTTGAGGAGGAGGATATGATGAAATGTCTAAATGAAATGACAACTCAGAAGCAAGACTGGCTATTGTGTTCTGAAAAGAAAGATGAGGATTGAAAAGGAGGAATGGGGTGGGGAAATCCACAGTAAGAATATAGGGAAGGGCTGAGCTGCATGAGAGGTGAGGATGAGGCTGAGAGGGAGGCCCTCAGCATTAACCCCATCTTCCTCACCCAGTGGTCTCGTGGGAGGCTCTGTCAGCCTGTGATTGGGATCTGGGGCTCTCTGTTTCAGAGGAGATTATCAGTGGCACTGAGTGTAAACCACACTCTCGTCCCTATATGGCTTATCTGGAAATCATCACCAGCAGGGGTTATGTTGCCAACTGTGGTGGGTTTCTCATAAGTCAAGAATTTGTGATGACAGCTGCTCACTGTAAAGGAAGGTAAGAAACCTTTGACTTGTTATCTTTTCATATGAGGAACTGTAGGAACCACAGTTACACGCAACTTTGAAGTAGCCTGAGGAGAGGTTCTCCGACCCTGCTCATCTCCAGATGTTTAGCCATGTACATTGGGAGGAACTGGGCCATTTCACCTGTCATCTCCCTCTCCAGAGGCCAGGGCTTTAGACAGGCCAGCCCAGGTCCAGGCTGACAATACTGCCCCTCTCATCTTGCTGCCAGCCTCAGTCCCACCCCTCTACCATGGCCCTGCTCTCCTGAAACAACTGTAATCCCTGGGGGAAACTCTGTCCTGAGTAGGATCTGAGTCCCTCAACTGGCCTTGCACTTGGGAAGAGGAGGGCTGGTGTCCCTGTGCTCAGAATAGGGCCTTCTCAGGGGACCAGCACCTTCTCCTGCCTCTCTTTCCCTCTCAACAGGAATATTACTGTCACTCTGGGAGCTCATGACATGAAACAGAAAGAATCCACATGGCAGAAGATAGAAGTTGTAAAACAATTTGTTCACCCAAAATACAATGTTTTTACCAAGCTCAATGACATCATGTTACTGAAGGTGCCATTATCTTACACTTCTTGATTCCCCTTGCCCTGGCACTTCTCCTGGCCTGTGTCTTTCTCATGCTCTCTCTTCCCACCCATTTCCTTGGGGTTCAGCCTCCCACACCATGTCATCACCACCCCTTAGGGAGAAACTCTCAGGCCTGTCCCAGGGAGCCTCTACCACCCACACCTCTCCTCTTCCCTGGGACTGGCAGTCCATCAACCCTTCCTCCCCTCACAGTTACAAACAAAGGCCAGGCTGACCCATGCTGTGGGGACAATTCCCTTGCCCACTGCATCTACTTTTATTCAACCTGGGAGAATGTGCCGGGCAGCTGGCTGGGGAAAAACAGGAGNGGCCAGGCTGACCCATGCTGTGGGGACAATTCCCTTGCCCACTGCATCTACTTTTATTCAACCTGGGAGAATGTGCCGGGCAGCT
This sequence comes from Mirza zaza, assembly GCA_008750895.1. Lineage (NCBI taxonomy): Eukaryota > Metazoa > Chordata > Mammalia > Primates > Cheirogaleidae > Mirza > Mirza zaza. The sequence goes on from VSMD01019159.1 coordinate 2,534, forward strand.
GGCTGGGGAAAAACAGGAGTGACGCAGCCATTGTCGAATACTCTGAGGGAGGTGAAGCTGAGACTCATGGATGAGAAGGCCTGCAACTACTTTCCATGTTACAGTCATAACCTCGAAATCTGTGTGGGCAATCCCAGGAAGACAAGAGCAGCATACAAGGTATCACATACCTACCCTTCCTCCCCACCTGGGGAGACAGCACTCTCCTGGGAGGCTGGGGGTGGGTCAAGGAGTTGTCTAGTCCTGTGACCACTGTCTGTGTTCATGGATATCTAGGACTGTGGGATCTGGAATCTTCCTCCTGGGTTCCCTCTTCCCATACCCAAGTCCTGCCTCTAAACTTCCCAACCAGGCCATACAGGGCTCCAGAAGAGAAAGGAAGAAGGTGGAGGGGAACAGGACCTTGAGTTGTGGGTCTGTGCCAGAGAGAGAAAGAAGCATTAACCTAACGTGTGACTCCACAAGGAGCCAGGGTTCCTGGCCTGACTCTGGGTGTCTTGGGGCTAGCTGGGTGCTGATAGGACCAGGGAGAGGTGATACTAGGGACGGAAGGATAACATCTACTCATGTTACACTTTCTCTAACCCACAGGGGGACTCTGGGGGGCCCCTTCTGTGTGCTGGGGTGGCCCAAGGTATTGTGTCTTATGGACGTGGCGATGCCAAGCCTCCTGCTGTCTTTACTCGCATCTCCCCATATGTGCCCTGGATCAATAAAGTTTTAAGGAAAAGTAGCCACAGAAGCCTGGCCAGCCTGAAGGAAAATCCCAAAGCCAGAGCATTCCCTGAATAGCCCCTGAGCTTCCTCGGAGCCTGGCCCCAGCCCAAACCCAAAGAAGCTCTCAGAGGCAAAGGAAAACCTCAATAAAGATGCAGACTCCAGCATGTGTGTGACTCCTCTCTCTGTGCTCACTGGCCAGAGCTGGTTTGCTCCCCTCACCCAGGTCCTCCTCTCTGGCTGGAATGAAGAATTGCACTGGGCTTCCTTCTTACCAAATTAGTAATCTGAGCTAATACCAAGTTCTCAGTACATTGTGTGGGATTATGGATTATTCAAGAAAATATTTGTGCCGGGCGCGGTGGCTAACACCTGTAATCCTAACACTCTGGGAGGCCGAGGCGGGCGGATTGCTCGAGGTCAGGAGTTTGAAACCAGCCTGAGCAAGAGCGAGACCCCGTCTCTACTATAAATACAAAGAAATTAATCGGCCAACTAATATATATAGAAAAAATTAGCCGGGCATGGTGGCGCATGCCTATAGTCCCAGCTACTCGGGAGACTGAGGCAGCAGGATTGCTTGAGCCCAAGAGTTTGAGGTTGCTGTGAGCCAGGCTGATGCCACGGCACTCACTCTAGCCTGGGCAACAAAGCGAGACTCTGTCTCAACAAAAAAAAAAGAAAATATTTGGATCTAGTCAATAGGGTTTAACATCCTGAGTAATATTGGCACTGATTAACTTTCTTCTTCCTCCTCCTACTGCTTCTCTTCCTCGTCCTTCTCCCACAAACCCCATGCTTTGGCCACTGCTATTCAGCACACAGAGACCCCATAGTGACCTTCCCATGACCGTGTCAACAGCCCCAGGCCTGGGCTGTTGATACCTGGTGTCCCACCTGCCCCACCCATCACCCCTCAATACCATGTCTGCAGCCAGAGGATCATCTGCTCTCAGAATCCTTGGGATGGGTCTGTCACAAGAAAGGGAAAGGGTCAGGCCTTTGTGTGCATCAGGCAGGGCCATTCTAGCCCGGGAGAGGGATTCTCAAGAGCAGGTGTCCTCAAACTACAGCCCTCGGGCCACATGCCGCCCACCGAGGACATTTATCTGGCCCTCCTGGTGTTTTCGCCGCCACTGCCTGTCCTGCTTATCAGCCGACTCATCCTGGGCCCACAGTGCGCACTCTCCAATGGTCTGTGGGACAGTGAATTGGCTCCCTGTTTAAAAAGTTTGAGGACCCCTGCTCAAGAGCATCAGCGTGAGCCTGACCCCAGGACTACCTCAGAGCCTCTCAAATTCAATGATCGTGGTCCTCCAAAATGACACAATGTGTCCAGGTCTTCCAGAAGAAGGATACCCAGCTTAGGTCAAATTCTCCAAAACTTCCTCCCCAAGTGACCTACAACAGGCTGAAGCCCACAGTCACCAGTATCTGAGCTGGGATCAGTACACTCACAGTCATACACCCTAGTAAAAGAGAACAGGGCAGGAACTCCGAGCACCTCTCAGAAACTTACAATTAAAGGGCCACCATACAGTTCCCACCACAGTCCATAGAAGACCTAAGAAGATAAGCAGGGCCGTGTCACTACCATACTCCAAGAAACTGTTGCTACTACTCGCCCCAGACCAGGAACCCAGCACCTCCAACTTCTCCCTGCCTGCCAGGCCAAAGGTCTCAGCCTCCAGCTTTGCCACTATTCAACACAGATGTAAAAAATGAAAGCAGAATATATAAGACTGACTATAAACTCTAAATATACAACAACAAAAATGAAAGCACACAGGCAAAAAAAAAGAACTGAAAGGATCATAAAAATAAAAGAACTTATTTTGGGCAGTGGTTGAAAGATGATATTTTTCTTTTTTTTTCTGACTCTTGTTTTATATTTGTATAATCAAATAAGAGTTTTAAATGTGAAATACAAAGAACAGAGACACTGTGTATTTGTTTCCTTAGGTGATGAGAACAAACACTGTGGTGCAGCTAAGGCCTCATCCACTCTTTACCCTCAGACACTAAGGACAGCACATACACAGGGCAGCCTTCCTTCCCAGGAAGCTGGAGAATTAGATGTCTGGAGAGTGGTCAGCTTCACCTCCAGCCTGGCCCACAAGAACTGGCAGAGCCAGTGGAGACCGAGTTGAGCCCTTAACTGAATTAGAATCCAAAGGCTTCTAGCAAAACCACCACTGCAGACCAAATAAGAATCATGTGAATCCCAGAAATGGGAAGAGCAGTTGGTGGCCCAGTCACCCTGAAAAACATAAAAGCATCATCACAGCTACCACATTAATTCTGAGATGTGTAAAATGGGGCACAAGGAGTTGGCCTGCATGATGGACACCAAGGATGATAAAAGCATCACAGCAGCACAAGGTCAGCAGAAGCCATCCTGATAAGACGGTTCTGTCCAAACTCATGGGCAGATGGCCTATGGATGACTGAAAGCAGCACACAGACATGCAAAAGAGCCAGGTTCTCCTGGGGTCTTCACCATTGTTGGAGCCCATGTCGAAAGTTCATCAGGAAATTATCTGTTTCTCCCCTTCACCCCAATGTTAGGCCTTCCCCTCGGAACCTGAGGATTGTCTCTCCTGCACCCCAGTTCCTCTGGAAAATTTTACCCTTACACAGTCATGGCTTAGCATGTGTGGGTACTGAAGGAGTTGTTATGGGTTGTATTACGTGCCTCCCAAATAAATATGTTGAAGTCCTAACTCCCAGTGCCTCTGAAGATGACCTTACGGAAACAGGATTGCTGTCAATGTAATTAGTTCAGATGAGGTCATATTGAAGTAGGGTGGACACTTCATTCAATATGATTGATGTCCCCATAAGCAAAGGACAGAGACACACAGGGAGAAGGCCATGGGAAGAAGGAGGCAGATTGGATGATACATCTACTAGCCAAGAAATGCCAAGGATTGCCAGCAGTTACCAGAGGCTAGGAGAGAGATCTGGAACAGGTTCTTCCTCACAATCCTCAGAAGGAACCAATTCTGAAATCAAAACCTTGATTTCAAACTGTAAATTGTGAAAGAATAAATTTCTGTTTTTTTAAGCCACCTACCTTTTGGTTCTTTGTTATTATATCAGTCCTAGGAAACTAATAACTGTGGTGTGGACCTATAATTCACCCTGGGGATCCAAAGGGAATGTAAGTAAGGCGAGATGTAAATCTGCCCTTGAAGGTGCACAGTCTCAATGGGTCTGCCCCATATCCTTGAAGCAGTTCATTTAAACCAGGGCCATCTCAAAGGAAAGAACTATTTTTTTTTCTTTTTCTACTTACTACTTTACCTACATTGTCTGTTTAATTCTCATGATACCATACGCAAAAAAGGCTACTTCAAAGTTGCGTGTAACTGTGGTTCCTACAGTTCCTCATATGAAAAGATAATAAGTCAAAGATTTCTTACCTTCCTTTACAGTGAGCAGCTGTCATCACAAATTCTTGACTTATGAGAAACCCACCACAGTTGGCAACATAACCCCTGCTGGTGATGATTTCCAGATAAGCCATATAGGGACGGGAGTGTGGTTTACACTCAGTGCCACTGATAATCTCCTCTGAAACAGAGAGCCCCAGATCTCAATCACAGGCTGACAGAGACCACTGTGTGAGGAAGACGGGGTTAATGCTGAAGGCCTCCCTCTCAGCCTCATCCTCACCTCTCATGCAGCTCAGCCCTTCCCTGTATTCTTACTGTGGATTTCCCTGCCCCATTCCACCCTCTCAATCCTCATCATTCTTTTCAGAACACAATAGCCAGTCTTGCTTCTGAGTTGTCATTTCATTTAGATATTTCATCATGTCCTCATCCTACCTCCTCAACACAGGAGAAGGACCATGGCTCAGAATCATAGATATTTTGAGAAAAGCAAGTTAAGAGTATGACTCTTCCTGGTTGAGATTTCACTCAGGAATACTTGCAGAGAAAAAAAACAACAACCTAAGTCTTGAGCATACAAAAATTAACTCAAAATAGACTGTAGATATAAATGTAAACCATAAAACTTTTAGGGAAAAAAATTGGAGGAAATCTTTGTGACCTGAAGTTAGGCAAAGAGTTCTTAGACATGATACAAAAAGTACAATCTGTAAAAGAAAAATTCAATAAATTGGACTCAACAAACTTAAAAACATTTGCACTGTGAAAAGCAACTGCTAGAGAATGAAAAGACAGGTGACAGACTAAAATATAATATTTTCAATGCACTTATCTGACAAATGACTTGTATTCAAAATATATAAAGTACTGACAACACTCAATAATAAGGAAACAAAAACCCAATTAAAATATAGGCAAAAGACACAAACAGACACTACACCAAAAAGGACTTAAGGATGGCAAACAAGCACAAAAACGATGCTAACACATGGCTAGCTTATTTCACTATTAGAAAAATTCAAATCAAAATTGCAATGAAATACCACTACAGTCCTATGTAAATGACTAAAATAAAAATACTGAAAATACCAAGGGCTTACATGGATGTGTACCAACTAGAACTCTCATACATTGCTGGTAGTAATGCAAAATAGAACAGTCACTTAAAAAGTAATTTGTCATTTTCTTATAAAATTAAACACACACTTATTATATGACCCCAAATCCTACCCCTGGATGTCAACTTTACAGAAATGAAAACTTACGTTCACACAAAAACCTATACACACATTTTTATGCAGCTCTCTCCATAAGTACCAAAACCTAGAAAAGACCCAAATACCTTTCACCATGTGAATAAAAGGGGGGAAAACAGCCTGTGGTACAAGTATACAGTGGAATACTACTGCTATGGTCTGAATGTTTGTGTCCCCCCTCCAAAGGGCACATGTTGAAACCTGCCTCCAGTGCAATAGTACTAAGAGGAGGGGCTTTTTGGGGGTGATTAGGTAATGCTGGGGGGAGAGTCCTCATGAATGGATTATGCTCTTATAAAAATGCCTGAGGGAGCTTGTTTGTCCCTTCTGTCATGTGAGGTCACATCTAAAAGGTGCCATCTATGAAGCACTGGCTTTCAACATACACCAGATCTGTAGGCATCTTGATATTGGACTTCCCAGCTTCTAAAACTATAACAAATAAATTTCTGTCAGTTATAAATTACCCAGTCTAAGATATTTTCTACAGCATCCAGAAAGGACTAAGACAACTATTCATGAACAAACTGTTGATACATGCAACAGTGTGGATGAACCTCAAAGTTTAGTGAAAGAAACCAGCTTCAAAAAGTTACCCACTGCATGATTTACATGGTATTCCCAAAAGGACAAGCCTATAGTGGTGGATAACAGATCAGTGGTTGCTAGGGGTTGAGGGTGGGGAGGTGTAACTATAAAAAATAGCAGGAGGGAGCTTGGGAGGTGATGAAATTGTTGTGTATACCCAAAGTGGTGGAGTTATATGACTCTATATATGTGTTAAAAGTTCATAGAACTTTTACACCAAAAAAGAGGGAGTATTGCTACAGGATAATTATTAAATAAAATGTAAAGTTTTTCTCACAGTAGCCTACTGTCATTTTACAGATAAAGAAACTGAGCTCATTGGGGCAAAAAGTCAGACAGCAAATTGGAGAGCCTGGAATCAAACATAGGCTTATCTAATTGTAAAGTTCAAATTCTTTGTGCTTTTGACTTCTTCATGCCTTGAATGTTTAAAGAAACAGCCCAGACAGCACAGACAGGTGTTTACAGGAAGAGAAAAATACCAAGAATTGCAGTAATTAAGGAATGTCTAGAATCGGATTCCTAGAGATGGCTGGACCAGGCTAGGTCAAGTCCCACACCCCTCCCTTAGTGCATGTATACTCTTTACAACATCCCCATCCTGGACTCATCTCACTGATGGGAAACTCACCAAGTCAGCTATGCTATCATGTGGCAGCTGGTTGCTCTTCCTCATATACATCCAAAATGGGCTTCCCAATATACCTTGCCACTCTGCCTTCCAGGCTCCCCCGAACAAGAATATGCCATTTCCCACATGGCAGCTTTTAAAATATTAAGTCAGGTACAAAGTCTCATCTAGGTCCCCTCCTGCTAGAACACCTACAGCCCATTCCTCCTTTCACACACAGTTTCAGTGGCATACACCATCCTGGGTCTGCCTCTGGACATGCTTCAGTCTCTCACTGTCCCTCCAAAGTCTGGGACTGGGGCTTACAGTTTTTAAAAAATGCAAAATTAAGGACTCATCGTAGTTGGTGAGACTAAAAAGAAAAGCAAGAAAATTATTAATATGAGTTGATTTTATCTCTAGGCAAGAAGAGTATTGGCAATATTCTATTTCTTGATGTGTGTTATGATTACACAGATGTTTAATTTGTAATTATTGATTAACCTAAAAAGGTGTTTTCACTCTTAAGTATGTATGTTAGGATTTCAGTGTAAAAAAATTAACATGGACCACAACCACAGAGAAGACCTAAAAACTATGAGCAGTCTCTTCCTCCAGCTCCATCATACAGAAGACCTGTCCATAGCATGAACCTTTAGGGATACCCTCAGATAAAGGAGTTCCTGATTGCCTGTGTCCCCAAAATCCCAATAAAGACACAGACTGAGGGCTTGTTTGTGTAACTACCATTTCTGCCACTCACTGACCCATTCCCTGGGCAGCCAGTGTCCCTTCCTTGGCTCAATCATTAAGCAAATGTGCAGTATTGATTTCTCTACCTTTAGTGGATTCTAAGATCACTAGGTAGAATGTATGAAATTGTGAAAAAGAACAACAGGTTTGAGAAGATAGAGGCAGCGAACGGAATCTCCTAATAGTGATCCCCATTAAGAAACAATCAGGCCGGGCGCAGTGGCTCATGCCTGTAATCCTAGCTCTCTGGGAGGCCGAGGTGGGCGGATCCTTTGAGCTCAGGAGTTCGAGACCAGCCTGAGCAAGAGCGAGACCCCATCTCTACTATAAATACAAAGAAATTAATTGCCCAACTAATATATATAGAAAAAATTAGCCGGGCATGGTGGCACATGCCTGTAGTCCCAGCTACTTGGGAGGCTGAGGCAGCAGGATTGCTTGAGCCCAGGAGTTTGAGGTTGCTGTGAGCTAGGCTGACGCCACAGCACTCACTCTAGCCTGGGCAATAAAGTGAGACTCTGTCTCAAAAAAAAAAAAAAAAACAAAAGAAACAATCAATATACAAGGTAATTTGTACATCTCTCCTTGTCTACCTGACTTGCATATTTCTATTCTTGACCCTCATTTCCACACTCCATACCTGCCCACAATGCCAACTCTTTCTGAACAGCCTGGCTTTGGCTTCCAGGATATCAAAGGGCTTGGAGCTGTCCATAGTGCTGATTTGCTCCCTCTGCCTTTCCCACAATTATGGTTGGACCAAAACACCATTGAAAAAAGTGCCTCAATGAGTCCTGAAGGGTTGGCCTTACCCTGTGGCTACTGACACATGCTATCAATTCCACCTGTCTCATTAGTCTCACATATAATAACCTGCCCCTTCATGCTATCTACTGCATCAACCTTATCAAAATTACGTCTGTGTCCTGGGCAGTATCTGGTATCAAGAAACAATGGAGTCTCCTTGCAACCAAGAATTTAAGATGTGGAGGGAAGACTAGACCAGTGTGACACCCTTGTGAAGTTTCACCATAATACACTATTCCACATTATAGTAAGCTCAGTAAGGAGACTATCAAGCCATTATAGGACCATCGAGAAGACAGTTACTTCCAATCCAAAAACTATACCCTGGCAGGTTAGCCCAGAGGAAGCAGGAGTGGAGATAGTGAGGTTCAGAGCTGAGCCTGTAAGCACTGACTCCACCAGGCAACAACCACAAATTAATCAAGAATCATGTGGACTCCTGGGATGGCAAGAACTGTTATTGCCTCACCAACCTCTGCCTTAACCCAGCCAGAAAATTTACGCTCATTGTGGCTACAGTGGTAATTCTGAGATACATAAGATAATGGTCCAAGGCAAGGGCCTGTCTGACTGATTCTGAGAGCAGTAAGAGGAGTGGTAGCATCACAGAATCTACAGGAGAAACTGTACAAGTAAAAGGGTTTTGCCCAAACTCATTAAAAGGAGCACCCTAAGGATCTACCCCTCTAATATTAGCCTACTGCAGGAATGGTGAATGGAAAGAGAAATATCAGATAGAACTCCAAAAAAACAAGATTTCTGGGGTTCTTGCTGAAAATCCTGAGAAAGAAGTAAGGACACACAACCCTAAGGCATATTCCTCCAACCCCAAATCCAGGGATCATCTCCCTACATTTGTGAAGTGACACTAATGGCATTTCCCAAGGTTGCTATAAAAAGAAGAGCAAAACCTCAGATACTGACATCTGTATATATTCTATTTTAGCAAAACCAAATTTGATTCCTAAAGTGAGAATAGGAAACCCCAGTCCCCCAGGAGCAAATCACCTTTCTCCTGCATCCATACTTCCCTCTCCATTGGTAGGACTCTATTTCTCTTTGGTGGTAGAGCAGAAAGAGCCCTGATTTGAAACCAGGAAAATCTAATTCTGAACCATAAGCCTTGATAGCCAGATTAATAAAATTTAGGTGATAATATCTAATTTACAGCATTACTATTAAAGAAATAGTATATCTAAGAGTTGTGACATTAAATGACATGCGTAGGCTCTCAGAAAATGCCAATTCCACTCCGGGCGTGGTGGCTCACGCCTATAATCCTAGCACTCTGGGAGGCCAAGGCAGGAAAATCGTTTGAGCTCAGGAGTTCAAGACCAGTCTGAGCAAGAGCAAGACCCCATCTCTACTAAAAGAAATAGAAAGTGGCTGGGCGTGGTGGCTCACGCCTGTAATCCTAGCTCTCTGGGAGGCCGAGGTGGGCGGATCCTTTGAGCTCAGGAGTTCGAGACCAGCCTGAGCAAGAGCGAGACCCCATCTCTACTATAAATACAAAGAAATTAATTGCCCAACTAATATATATAGAAAAAATTAGCCAGGCATGGTGGCACATGCCTGTAGTCCCAGCTACTTGGGAGGCTGAGGCAGCAGGATTGCTTGAGCCCAGGAGTTTGAGGTTGCCGTGAGCTAGGCTGACGACACGGCACTCACTCTAGCCTGGGCAACAAAGTGAGACTCTGTCTCAAAAAAAAAAAAAAAAAAAAGAAAGAAAGAAAGAAATTAGCTGGACAACTAAAAAATATATACATGGAAAAAAAAAAAAATAGCCAGGCACAGTGGTGCATGCCTGTAGTCTCAGCTACTCGGGAGGCTGAGGCAGGAGGATTGCTTCAGCCCAGGAGTTTGAGGTTGCTGTGAGCTAGGCTGATGCCATGGCACTCTAGCCAGGGCAACAGAGTGAGACTCTGTCAAAAAAAAAGGAAAGAAAGAAGGGAGGGAGAGAGGGAGGGAGGAAGGGAGGGAGGGAGGGAGGGAGAGAGGGAGGAAAGAAGGAAGGAAGGGAGGGAGGGAGGGAAAGAAAGAAAATGCTGATTCCAGTCCCATTTGCTTTTGTCATGATGTATATAAAGTCCTGTCCTAGAGTGTGTTCCCTACCCCTATCTACTCTCCTTAGATCTTTTTTCTTCTGCCAATGAACATTTGTGTCAGAGGAAGAAAGAGATCCAGATCAATATTTTCCAAACTGTAGGTATCATCCTTTGAGTGGGGTGTTCCTCAAGTTTTAACATGCACTGGAATGGAATGGAATAGAAACTAACAGAGAGCACTGGACATCATTAGAATAAATATTATTTCCTGAAACTTTTGATTCATTTGCATATATGTATGTGTGTGCTTATGTCCTCATACAAACATTTGTGCATGTATTGGGTCTTTTTGCAAAATGCATTTCCCACTGTGGGTCACAGCTATAATAGCATCCACACTTCTGAATGCCTAGCGTAAAGACTCCCCAAGCCATGTTTCTGACAGACCTTTAACCAGCTTCCCTTACTGGGAAACACATGGTCCCCACATTTCTCAGCCACACCCCACCCCAGATAAGACACCATGGTTGAGGGCTCCTCCTGGGACTTGGGAGTTTGGGCCTCAAATTCACCTCTAGTAAAACAGAAGATGATTGTGGGGGAACTTCTAATGAGAAAGACAGCCAACTTAGAGTGAAAGAAGAAAACATGACCACACAGTTCTTGTGGTTACCAGTCCTGCCCCTCCCAACATCTGCTTAGAAGTTATAAAACCTAAGACTGGAAAGTAAAACCAGCAGCTGCCCAGGCAGCCTTTCTGGGAAGATGCATCTCCTTCGTCTCCCTCTGCTGCTCTTTATCCTATGCTCCAGAGCTCAGGCTGGTGAGTATTGGGGTCCTTGCCTCTGTAGTCTGCAGGATCAGCTCCGAAAACAAAGACATTTAGTCTGAAAATAGCTGACTCTTGAACAGGGTCCCAGGATCTCTCTTCCAGAGTCCCAGAGAGACATTTCCACCTGGGATATACCCACCCATTCTCTGCAGCCTGGGTATCTCCCAGGAGCAAGGAATCCTACATTGGCTGGGCAAAAGTCCAGAGCAAATGGGAAGAAGAGGGGTATCTCTGGGAAAATGGGCATGTTCTCTTTATCTTCTGAGCTTCAGGAATACATATTACCTTGTGATTTGGTCCTTCTGTGGCACTGCTCATGGGCTGTGGAGAAAGCCAAGACAGGAACCTGGGCACCCTGTCCTACATGGAAACAGAGGAGGTGGGCCAGGGCAGGGTGGGAGTGAGGGAAATTCTAATGAAACTGCCTGAATGGCCATTAAGGCAGGGTTAGCTGTTGTGCTGGGATGAAGGAATGTGAATTTCTGGGGGAAGTTGTGGGCAGGGAAAGCAGCAACAAGCAACACGACAGGGAAAATGGGCAGGACAAAGAGTGAGGATGAGAGTTGAGGGAGCAACCCAACTTGCTCATTCTCTGGAGAGAGGATCAGTGCCTGTGTTTAAACCCTGGGTTCTCTGTTCTAGGGGAGATCATCGAGGGCACGGAATGCAAGCCACACTCTCGCCCGTACATGGCCTACCTGGAATTTATCAATTTTGAGGGTCAACTCAAGCATTGTGGTGGTTTCCTGATAAGACAGAACTTTGTGCTGACGGCTGCTCACTGTGCAGGAAGGTGAGACATCAGGGTCCTTTTATCCCCAAATGGGAGACAACCAACCAGGGTGGCAACCAGGGATACACCTGCAGTGGGGCCTGAGGATGGGATCCTGGGCCTGGGTCAACTTACACGAGAGGCAAGGCTTGGGCTTAAAAAAATTGCTCTCACAATTGAATGGATGCCCTGAGCCTCAGTCACTGTGAGCTCAGCTCCCCTTCAGAGGAAGAAGAGACCCTCATCAAGGTCCCTCCTCTAAAAGTACCCTGCTCAGCCCCTCCCCAATACATAAGACATGTGACTCACTTTTCAAGGCCCATCCAGTTCTCAAGGCCACTTCTTCTAAGCCATGTCAAGAACACTGGCCTTTAGTTCTCAGGGTCCTGAAACCATCCATTCTATGGGAGGCAGAGAACAGAGTCCACATGAGACACTCCCACACACTTTCCCCTTTCCCCTGATACCTCCTGCATCAGAGGGCTGGCCCTCATGTAGGGCTCCCTGGTTTAGGAAGTTCTAACCCTGTCCCCTGAGTCCTCCGTGGTCTGCTCATTCCCCAATAATTCCACAGGCTCCTGGAAATTGTGTCTGTTCCCTGAAAAAGCTCTTCCCTGAGCAAAATCTGAGTCCCCAGATACCATAAGCAGCCCAAGAAAAGGGAGATGGGTAGAGTTCAGGGACTCCAGTCCCTTTTTCTCAGAGTGGGCTCATCTCAAAAGAAACCCCAAGCCATCACTGCTTCTCCTTGTCCTTCCTTCTTCCTTATAACAGGTCTATAACAGTCACCCTTGGAGTCCATAACATAAAAAAGAAAGAAAATACATGGCAGAAGCTTGAAGTTGTAAAGCAATTCCCTCATCCAAAATATATTGGTGATACTTTTCCCCATGACATCATGTTACTAAAGGTAACAACGTCTTTCTTTCCCTTTCTACTTCCTGCTCTCTTAAGCTTCTCTTCAGGCCACCATTGCACTGAAATTTTGGTAGCACTTGCTCTATCGTGAAGCAGTTCACCCTGTCCCCTCTCCCCCCTCCACACACACCCCCATTGCCTCCAACTGCCTCAGGGCCCATTTCTAACACTGACAGCCCTCATTTCCTTCCCAGTTGAAGGAGAAAGCCAACCTGACTCTGGCTGTGGGCACAGTCCCCCTCCCATCCAAATTCTACTTTGTCCCACCTGGGACAACGTGCTGGGTCGCTGGCTGGGGACGTACAGGTGTCATGAAGCCGGGCTCAGACACTCTGCAAGAGGTGAAGCAGGAACTCATGAATCCCAAGGCCTGCAGCCACTTTCAAAATTTTAACCACAATCTCCAGCTGTGCGTGGGCAACCCCAGGAAGAAACACTCTGCATTTGAGGTAATCCTCCAACCAAGGTTCTTCTCCACAAATCACTGTTCAGGGACCAGAATTCTCCTGGAAGGAGATGGGGTTAGAAGATGATCAGCCAGTGTCAGGGTTAGAGATCACAGAACTGAGGAGCCTGGAATTGTCCATCCTCCCATGGCCCAGGACAGTCTCTGACCATCCATCCCCATCTGCTGTACAGGGTGTGTGGGGTGACATGAAAAAGTTGGGGTGGCTGTCCCAGGAAAGGAAGAAGGGGCATCAGACCTAGATGTATAGCCTCAGGATCCAGTGCTCCTGGGTCTGAGTTAGGTCTGACTGTGACCCCCAAGCTGGGACCCAAGGGCAGGAGGGGAGGACTTCCCTGGCTCACCTTCTATTCTCTCTCTGTGCCACACAGGGAGACTCCGGGGGCCCTCTTATGTGTGCTGGGGTGGCCCAGGGCATCGTGTCCTATGGACAGAAAGATGCAAAGCCCCCTTCTGTCTACACCCGGCTCTCTCATTACTGGCCCTGGATCAACAAGATCCTGAACCATAATTAACCCTGGAGCCTGGGCCAGCAAAAGAGAGAGTCTGGAACTGGACCTGAGCAGAGGAGTTTCTCTGCGCCACTCGTTCTGGCCCACTTCTAGTCCCTTGGCCACATCTCTGAGCCTGCAGAAGCTTCCTACAGGTCACAGAACTCTCAATAAACCTCAATAAAGACCCAACTTCCAGTCATGAGTGTATGTCAACTATCTGGTGTTCTTTTCTTTTTAACATAGTGACCTGATTCCCAGCCCAAGCACCTACAGGATTTGAAAGGAATGTGTGTGTGTGTGTCTGTGTGTGTGTGTCTGTGTGTGTGTGTCTGTGTGTGTGTCTGTGTGTGTGTCTGTGTGTGAGAGAGAGAGAGAGAGAGAGACAGACAGACAGACAGACAGAGAGACAGAGAGGAAATAATGAAGAAAAGGTAGAGAAAGAAAGAAGAGAAAATGTTTCCCTGCAGAGGCAGGATCCTTATTTCTACCTTAGGAAAGAAAATAAACTAGATCCTTCCTTCCCTTAATCATCAACCCTATACCAGTTCTGATTGACATTTAGTAATTTCAGAATCACTAGGAACATTTTGAATGGCAAACAAGATATAGGATGTTAACAGTATCCCTGGCCTCTTTCTACTGGATGCCACTAGCAACCACCCCCCCACGTTCAACCAAGTTGTGATAATAGAAATGTCTCCAGGCATTGCTGTGTGTCCCCAGACAGGGCAAGGCAGAAAAGGGTGAGGGAGTGCAAGCTCACCCTCGGTTGAACACCACTGGTTTAGATATACGATAGAAAGAAGGCAGTTGAAGTCACATAGGGCCCTTCTCAAGGTCCACTTCAATTAGAAAAGATCTACGATCAGTGAAACTTTCATCTGAGATACAGGGGAGATTGCCTCTCACTCACTCATTGCTACAAAACAGATACTGGCAGCAGATTAGGGGAGGGACAGCATCACAAGTCTGCACGAGCAACACCCATGCACAGAGGACTTCACCCAAACCAGCAGGAAGCCCAAAGTCTAGAGTCTTCTTAGCACAAACTGTTGCTGAAGGAGGGAAAATAGGGCAGGACAGGGACAGGCCTGCAGGAGCCTGAGGCTGACCAAACCACTTTGACCAGGTGAACTATTGCTAGGAGTTTGTCTTTAAGAAATAATCAGAGATATACACATGGATTTGTGTATAAAGATTTTGGCCGGGTGTGTTGGCTCACGCCTATAATCCTAGCACTCTAGGAGGCCAAGGTGGGAGGATCGCTCTAGGTCAGAAGTTTGAGACCAGCCTGAGCAAGAGTGAGACCCCGTCTCTACTAAAAATAGAAAAAAATTATCTGGGTTAATTAACTGAAAATATATAGAGGAAAAAATTAGCCAGGCATGGTGGTGTATGCCTGTAGTCCCTGCTACTCGGGAGACTGAGGCAGAAGGATTGCTTGAGCCCAGGAGTTTGAGGTTGCTGTGAGCTAGACTGATGCCACAGCACTCTAGCCCAGGAAACAAAGCGAGACTCTGTCTCAAAAAAAAAATTTTAATCTCAGCATTTCTAATAGTAAAACACTGGAATCCCAGACATGAAACAAAGTTGAAGTGGTAAATTTATATGATTGAATATTTTGAATTCATTTTTTTTCAAAATATTGTATATGGAAAAATTTAATATGATTTAATGCTTTCAAAAACCAATAGGAAGCCGGGCGTGGTGGCTCACGCCTGTAATCCTAGCACTCTGGGAGGCGGAGGCGGGCGGATTGCTCGAGGGCAGGAGTTGGAAACCAGCCTGAGCGAGAGTGAGACCCTGTCTCTACTATAAATAGAAAGAAATTAATTGGCCAACTAATATACATAGAAAAAATGAGCCGGGCATGGTGGCACATGCCTGTAGTCCCAGCTACTCAGGAGGCTGAGGCAGAAGGATTGCTTGAGCCCAGGAGTTTGAGGTTGCTGTGAGCAAGGCTGATGCCACGGCACTCACTCTAGCCTGGGCAACAAAGCAAGACTCTGTCTCCAAAAAAAAAAAAAAAAACCAATAGGAAAATCTGCTGACAGTAGAATCTCTATAATATATATTTTATATGTGCATAGGAAAAAACTTTAATTAGGTCAAAATAATTATGATAGTAATCTTTAGATGGCATTTATAGCTATTTTGACTTTGTTCTGTGTTGGCTCCAAGCCTCATATATTCTGACTATTGGGGACACAGTATCATACGTGGATCTGCCAGTGGATAAGCTTACATACCCATCTTCAGATCCCACTGGGCAAGGGTTGCTACATGAGGGGTAGGCATCCTTGCATTTCCAGGTCACAGACTCAGCCCATTCAGGAAGCTACTAGAGAAGCAGAGCCTCCGTGGGTTCCCTGGAGCCAGTAGTCTTTCCTTGTCAATTGGTGACAGGCATGGAGGTTCTTTGGTCTTTAGCAAAGGTGGTGGTGGCCAAAGATTTATGGCCACGAGAATGGTGTGAACTGGGGAGTAAAGCTTATTGAGCTGAACAGAGGTAGTGGATAAAATGGTCCTGATTCAGCCTTCCCTGTGCCACCCAAATCTACTTGCACATTTTTACATTATCTGGATCTTGCCTGAGAATAAAATGCCCACCCTGCTGTCCTAAGAAGGAAGATTCAAGTCCATGAGAACAGTGTGAGTTGTCACTTGAGCCACTCCAGCCTAAAGGCAAAGCCAGTAGTCATCACAGGTGGGATCCAATGAATCTGGGTTGGGGCATAAACTGGGCCAGGTACACTGGCCCTTCCCCAGGGCTTTAGTTGGGGCCTTCCATAGCCAAACTCACCTTCGTTCTGCTGATAATTAGGTTACCCTGGACAAGGGTGACCATCAAATAGTGGACTTAATTATGTACATAATTGCCATGTGTTAGAGTGAGGGAGGGAGGAAACTGGGGAGGTGATGCCAATAGAGGATGAGTAAAAATAAAAACTGCCCATCTGACCAGAAACAAGTGAATCTGATCTGTGCAAGGGGTGGACTTTAGTAGATATTGCTGATGTCCTTCCCAAGACTTCTTTACCAGCTGGTGCACACATTTCCCAGCTGTTATTAGTGCTAAGTCATTCTCCAATGTCCATAAGTCCATGTATACCCTTTCCTTGGACCATTTGTCTCTCCATACTGGATTTCCACATGTAGAATAATGAAATTAGACCTTTATCTCATAACATGTACAAAAATCGACTCAAAATGGATTAAAGATGTAAGCGTAAGACCTGAAATTGTAAAACTTGTAGAAGAATTAGATATGATCCCAAAAGCACAGGCAGCAAAAGCAAAATAGATGAATGAGATTGCATCAAACTAAAAATCTTCTGCACAACCAAGGAAACAGTCAAGAGTACACAACGTATGGAATGGTAGAAAATATTTACAAACCATACATCTGATGAGGGGCTAATATCCAGATATATAAGGAACTCAAAGAATGTAACAGCAACAAAATAAATACCCAATTTAAACATGGTCAAAGGACTCAATAGACATTTTTCAAAAGAAGACATACAAATGACCAACAGGTATACTTAAAAATGCTGAACATCACTAATCATCAGGGAAGTGAAAGTTAAAACCATAATGAGATATAACCTCCCATCTATTAGAATGGCTACTATCAAAAGGATAAAAGATAACAGGTGTTGGTGAGAGTGTGAGGAAAAGGAAACACTAGCATACTGTCAATGGGAATGTAATTTAGTAGTGCCATTATGGAAAACAGTATGGAAGTTTCTCCAAATATTAAACATAGAACTATCATACAATCAAGCAAACCCACTACTGGGTATATATCCAAAGGAAATGAAATTAATATGTTGAAGAAATATCTGCACTCCCATGTTCACTGCAGCACTATTCATAGTAGTCAAGATATGGAATCAGCCTGAGTGTCCATCAATGGATAAATGGATAAAGAAAATATCACACACACACAGTGGAATGCTATTCAGCTTTCCTTCTGTAAAGAAGAAAATTTTGTGATTTGTAACAGCATGGATGAACTGGAGGATATTATGATAACTGAAATAAGCCAGGCACAGAAAGATAAATATGGCATGATCTCACTTGTATGTGGACACTAAAAAGGTCAAACTCATAGAAGTGGAAAGTAGAATGATTGTTACCAAGGGCTGGGGGCAGGGGAAGGGTATTGGAGGAAAGAACTTCCTGGTTCTGAAATCCTTCTACTGTGTCCATAGCTACCCCACCCCAAATGCTCCCAACATCTTACAAGTGACTTCCAACAAGTTCACCCTTCCTCCTGACTCAGAGATTGAGCATCCCAATTCCAAATCTAGTTATAAATGCAATATGTTGTGAATTGAAGAAAGCAGAATATTCAAAAATGTATATTCAATTTGACTGCAACAGTATGGAAAGCCTGACATTTTGGGAGGGAAGTGGAAAGAATCCTTCAAAAATAGAGGTCATTTTGTCAGAATTGTAATTAAAAGGATACCTTTTTTCATTTAGTTTATTCTCCTTCAAACTGCTTTTAAGTTATTTTTACAAATTACCAAAAAATGCAAAGAAGCAGGAGAGCTTTATTAAACATTTACTTAGATGCTCAACAAATGGTCTTATTCTGTTTTTCCCAGGCAGAGCATATTCCTCAGGGAGCAGGGGAACCACAGAACATAGTACCCTGCTGCCCAGGGCAGAAGATGGGAGAGTGCCAAGAACATTCTCAGGATCATTTAGAGCCTATGCTGGGAGGAGCCACCTAGGGGGAGCCGGAAGGATACTCTGAAGACAGTGTCTGAGTCTGTCCCTAGCATATGCCCAAAGAAAACAACTTCTTTAGGCACACGGTATAGAAAGAACTGTTGGTGCCATAATGGCCTCCTCAACAGGTCCACCCAGAAAAGACAAATCAACCATCAGTGCAGATTTGAGTTGGAGATTCAGAAACTGGCATTGCTCCTGCTGTCAGATGCTGAGTTCTGATAAAGGGAAGGCAAATGTGCCAGAGTCTACAGATTTAGCCCACATAGGGGATATGGGAAGGGACCTGCCCAGCACAAACACCAGACAGTTATAATCCAAAGCAACCCAGCTCCCCGAGGCTCTGCAGAAAATGTAGAGACAGAAGGAAGGATGCCAAACAGAGACCCCCAAACCCCCACCCACCCTTGATCCAAAGCTGAGCCTTCACCTAAGACACCACAAGTGGCCCCCCTCCCTCCATCCCATCATTCCCCTAACCACTTTGTACCCTCACAGTCCCACTTAATATACAGAAAGGTTATATGGAGAAATCAAGGTCCCTTATATGTTACAACTTATTTTAAAGTGATTATATAGTAAATGATACGGAAAAAAATTGAAAAAGAGAAACAAAGAAGGCTTTATCTTACTGTAAGAGCTTATATAGAGTATAGCTCCAGAATGTTCAGGAGAATTTGACACTTGTAAATACTGTTCTCTGACTGCCCCATAGCACTTCTCTCTCCACACACTGCCCACCAATGTGTAGCTATTCCTTCCTTTGCAAACAAATCACAACCATTGTAAGTTCTTGTAGGCAGAGATTTTTCTCTCCCTGGCAATTTGATAGTTAAATCAAAAAGGATATATCTAGGCCTTGATGACCAAGGTAGAGAGAGCTCAGCAAGCCCATGGGTGAACTGGAGTAAAGTCAGAATTAAAACAAGCCTCTGTGTAAATCAGGGCACAGCTATAATCTGAAACTACACACCTGTAATTCATTGGTATCATGAGAGAGGTCCAAAAAACGTGAAATATGTCCTCTCTGACCTTCCTTCACAGGTTTTCAATGAGCAAACCCATCATTTGCCTATGAAAAAGTTTTATAAGTAAAACATAGTTAAAGAAAGAAGCTAACATGGCTAAAGACTTATTTAAGAGATCTACTGTACAACATGGTGACAACAGTTAATAACAAAGCATTTCATAATTGAAAATCACTAAGAGAGTACATTTTAGGTGTTTTCATCACAAAAACATAAGTATATGAGGTAATGAATATATTAATTAGTTTGATTTAGTTATACCACAATGTATACATATATCAAAACATCATCAGTGTGTGGTGGCAGGCACCTATAACCCCAGCTACTTGGGAGGCTGAGGCAGAAGGATCACTTGAGCTCAGGAGTTTGAGACCAGCTTGGGCAACATAGCAAGACCTCATCGCAAAAAAAAAGGAAAACACCAGGTTGTAACCTGACACTTTACTGAATTTATCAATTCTAGAAGTCTTTTGGAGGAGTCTTTAGGGTTTTCTAGATATAATACCATCCACAAATAGGGATAATTTGACCTCCTCTTTTTGTATTTTGATGCCCTTTATTTCTTTCTCTTGTCTGATTGCTCTGACTTCCAGTATTTTGCTGAATAAAAGTGGTGAAAGTGGGCATCCTTGTCTTGTTCCAGTTCTTAGGGGGAATGCTTTCTCCATCCCGTATGATGTTGGCTGTGGGTTTGTAATGTATGGTTTTTATTATTTTGAGGTATTTTCTTCTATGCCTGGTTTATGAAAGGTTTTTATCTTGAACGAGTGTTGGATTATATTGAATGCTTTTTCTGCATCTATTGAGATGATCATATTGTTTTTAATTCTGTTTATGTGGTGAATCACATTTATTGATTTGCTTATGGAACTATCCTTGCATCCCTAGGATGAAACGCACAATTAATATCTATTAATAGGTGATTTGACAATCTCCATTACCTCTCACAAGAGCTGCATGGCGTATTAATCTTCACAATAATATTTTTTATTCATTCACATTTCTATAAATCAAGTAAGGCTAAGAGATGCTAAGAAGCTTTGCCAGGGGCAAAAGCAAGGACACTCAGGATTAAAGCACAGATTTGTCTGACCTGAAAGTGCAAGGCAAGACATTGAACTTTTGCCTACTGCATGCCTTAAATAGCAAAATGAGTGATACAACTCATATAGGAGCTTAGGGAAAGAAAGAGCCCACAAGCTCCACAGTAGCTAAAGAAGGTTGGAATCATAATCCCTTAGAGATGGATAGAACCACCTAGACTGAGCATGACCCCTTCCTCCAGAGTGACTCCTCTTTATGACATCCCCAACTGGATCAAGACTCTGCTTGAACATCTCTGGTGATGAGGAACTCACTACTTTTCCCAGGTAGATATGTCCTGATTTCCTAAGGTGGCCGATTGTTAGTTCTTCCTCATGTAGATCTAAAAGGTGCTTCCCCAAAACCTTCCAAAGTGGTTACATAGTAAATGATAACCCAAAAAGGCTGAAAAACAGAAACAAAGGTTTACCCCACTGTAAGAGCTTATATAGAGTATAGAATTTTCAGGAAAGTTTGCTGGCATATTTGTCAGCCATCTTCCTTTCTCTGATACAAGAATGCTCTATCTCTAACAGGGCCATCCATACGCAATCAGAAGTCTGTTACCAAGTCTCAGCTGAGCTTTCTTGTCTCAGCATCATCACCCTTGGGTCTTCTCCCCCTTTCCCAAGCTTCTAATTTCTATCACAATCTTAATATGCTCTACTTTGTCACTGTCCCTTCAAAGTGCTCAGGACCAGCCACAGTGCTTAAGACAATTCAATCCTGCATCCTCTCCTTGAAAATCTCCCTCATATGTTATTAAGAAAGAATATTGTTGAAAACATTAAAACATCAGGAATTCCCATATGAAAATGCAGATTTCTGGCATCTGTTGAACATCAGAAGGTCTGGCAATAGTTGACCCATATTGTCTTGTGCGAGGATCAGCTAGCTGGCACTAAAGGCTGCTCACTTTAAAAGGAGCACAACCACGAACCTCTGCCACAGGGAACTCCCACTTCCATACTTGTTTCCCCAGCACAGGTGCCAGTTTGCCATGCAGCATTGCTGCTATGCTATTGATTTTCTTGTAGTAAGGAGGAAAATGAAATATTTCTGGAAACTTTTCCCTATCAAAAATGGAGAATGATATACAGATCAAGAGACCTGGCCATGTGCTTTTTTTCAAAAACGGGGAAGTGCACATACTGCTTTGTAGAAATGGGGACTCTTTCCGTGGGTTTAATATATCAAAGAGGTACATATTAATTTAATATATACATATCTATCTGGGGGAGGGTTGTGCATATCTTTTTTTTTTTTTTTTTTTTTTTTTTGAGACAGGGTCTCACTCTCTTGCTGGCCTAGAGTGCAGTGGTGTCATCATAGCTCACTGCAGCCTCCTGCCACAATCTCCAGAGTAACTGGGACTACAGGCATGCACCACCATGCCCAGGCAATTTTTAATATTTTTATGGAGATGGGGTCTGGCTATGTTGCTCAGGCTGGTCTCAAACTCCTGGCCGCAAGTGATCCTCCTGTCAGAGAACTCTCCCTCTTCCTTTGTGACCTGCAACTCCCAAGAGTCCCTCATATTGTGTCTGTTTATTATGAAGCAGAAAGATCTCTCCTAGCTCATAGTTACTTGTGATACCAGGAAACATAATTCAACCCTCAAAATGTTTAAGCAGCTAGTTTATCAATCAATTGTGAAGGCTGAATAAAGATATTTTCAGCTTTGAAATACTAAAAGAAAAATTGCTTTCCAAGTCCATTTTCTCAAAAAGTCACAGGGAGCTAGACATGACAGAATGAGGTATAAATGAAGAAATGATAGCCATGCAATGGGAAACTAGGGTTCAATGACAAGACAGAGGTCCTAAGGAAGTAACTGGCCCTCTCCCTATAAAATTTAATGACTAGGGCAGTGCTCGAACCAAGGCCAGCAATTGTGGGGAGGCACAGAGGAGAGAAGGGGTTAGTGAGACTCCCTGGGAGGGAAAAGCGGGAGGGTAGAGGAGTTAGCAACCTACGGCCCAGAGGGCTCAAAAAGGATAGGAGGCCAGGCTGGGACCGCAGCACCTACGGGAGCCTCACGAGTCATGGCTCAGCCTCTGGTCATCCTCCCCTCTTAACTTCACACTAGCAGCTACTAGAGGCCTCTCCCTTAGCCCTTTCCTTAGGGAAGAGGAAATAGAGTTAAGAAGAGGAGGGGCTCTAGTCTGGGTCCACTGCCCCATCAGAGTAGAGCTCTAGTCCCTCCTCCTGTCTTCTCTCAGGTCTCCCTCAGGCTCCCCTGGGTACAGGAGCGGAGCACTCTCTCAGCCTCCGCACTCCACATGGCTGAGCCACATTCTGTGGTGTTGGAAGGAGAGGGCGAGGCAGCCCTGTGCCTTATCACCCATCTGAGACCCCTCGCCACTGCCCCCCACAAGCTCTGCAGGCCTGCACCCATTTTTTTTTCACACACCTCTGCAGCACCAGACCCCTCTGCCAGGGATCCTTCGAGAGAGGGGAATCTCCCCACTTGGCTCCTACATACCCCATCCATTCTAAATGGCAAAGAGAGGGCTGGGGCAAGGTGGGAAGTCACCTGATGAAGGTGCACACTGAGAGGCATGGCTTGGAGTCCCTTCAGGGTCCTGCCCTCATACCACTGGGGAGGGGCCCTCCTGGAAGGGACAGGTCATGGACACTGGCCTCTGGGACCCCTCAGGCCCACTGTGCATGCCCTCCTCTTCCCTGCCCTGCTTTGTCCTACCCCAGCCCAGAACCCAGCCCAGCCACAGGTATCCCCAGATCCTGTCTTCCTCCAGCCTGGCCATCCTTACAAGGTGCTGCCTGCCCTCCCAGCCACCAGCTCCTGTCCCCCTAGGCCATCTTGACTAGAGCAGGCTCCTCCCATACCTCCTCCACCCAAGGCTCCCAGGGCCTCACGTAGGTTCCAGAGGGGCCCATGCATGGTCCCATGCCCTGGCTGAGTGGGACCAGACCTCTGGGGCAGACAGGGCCTCTCTCAAAGGCCCCTCCACCCTTCACATCCATCCTAGCACCTGTGGACTCAAGAGCCCACTGCCCACCTGTCACTCAGCAGCCTCTGATCCTTTTCCACCTGCCCTGGACTTTGGGCCAAGACTCCCACAGCTGGCCATCTGGATCATGGCACCCTCTGAGTAGAAAGTGTCCTCTGCCACAGCCCTGCCATCAACCAATAAACAAATCTCATTGAGCACCTACAGTGTCCCTAGCACAGGGATACAAAAGTGAGTACCACAGGCTCAATACTTGACCTGTCACAAATCACAGTCTATGGGACTATGTTAGGGACTATCATAATGTTACTACCCCAGGAGGAGCATAGCGTGTCCAAAATCTGTTTGGAAAAAAAAATTGTAATAACCTTTTTTTGAAAAAAATACAAGATGTGATGGTGTGTCATGTGTAGAATAATGCAAAGTTCACATATATTATCTCATTTAATCCTAGAATCACAGTGTGACTAGAGCTGGAACAGTCAAACTTATCTTTGATAGTATGACATGGTGTGATTAAGCATGCTGGCTCTGGAACCAACTGCCTGGGTTCAAATCCCAACTCTACCACATAATAGCTGTGTGACCTTGAACAAAATAGTAAGCCTCAGTCTCTCCATATCTGGAATATAATATACAAGCCTCAGTTTCTCCATATCTGGATAATTATAGCACCTACCTCATTCAGGTCTTGTAAGCAAGATAATACTTACTTAAAACACACAGGAGCTCAACACAGTTAGCAATCATAGCTATCACCTAGTCCCAAATCCTAATTGTATGAATAAGACCTGGAAAGGTAAAAGGACTTCTGTGGTCACACAAAGTTCCTGACTCTTAACCAAAGGTCTTTTTTCTGTGTTATTGATTCTCTCAGGAAACAGAAAATTCATTCAAAGGAACTTAGTTAACTTATGCACTACCCTAACCAAATGCTTAAGTTCTCCTGCCTCATCCTCACCTGATAATCACCAAGCCTCCACTTTCTGACCATGCAGATGATGACAAGTATCTTAAACTAAAATCTGCTTTCTGGTAATTTCCTCCCAGAGAGCCTACATCTGCATTCTCTGTTCACACAGAACAAGTCTAACACTTCAAGCTCAAGCCCACCCTTCAGATGTCTAAAGACAGCTGTCATGGCTCTCTGTGTCTTCTCTTTCTCTGATTAATAGCTCTCCTTCCCCCAACCACCTCACTTCCCGGGACATACCCCTCAGAGTCCGGGGCTGACAGATCCCCCATGTGCACAGCTATTGTGAGCCACCCCGTGCAAGAGCAGGAGGCAAGAGCCCCTGCCCTACCCGTGACTCCCCAGGCCACTGGAGGATGCAAGCCAAGGATACAAATTAGAACCAAGCCGTCCCCTGACTTGAGACCCATATGTTCAAATGTCTGGGTCATAGTGCAGCTAATGAGAGTGTTTGTTGATACGTGAGATTTGCTTCAAAATAATCAGGGAAGAAGGGGAAGCTGGCATGAGAAGGGGAATCAAAGGTGTAAATGAGACTAAATTGGCCATGTCTTGACTATGGTTGAAGTCGAGTAACAGGACACTGAGTTCACTATACGATCCTTCCTATGTTTGTATGTGTTTGAATGAAAATGTTCATAATAAAACCTTTCTAAAATATTTCTGACACAATATCTAATACAAGAAAATGTGCTCTTCCTTTCTCCCTGAAATAGGATTCTTCCCTTATGTAAGATGCTAAGATAAGAGCCAGGCTTTTGAAACCTGCCCCCCTACATGGAGTCACTGTCTGGCCTCCAGTCTTAATATAACATAACATTGAGGCAAAGAAAAAATGCATATGTATCATATCTCGAACACTGTGATAATGGGTGTACTTGTTTGTGAGATTATAAGTGAATGGGTATTATTTTAACTGATTTTAAAAAGACTCATGACCTCTTAGGCCCATTACTGGAGCCACTTGTGGGAGCAGCTATAAGGGGACATGGAAACTGGACACTGCTGAGCCCTGCCATCCAGGCCCAATGCCCTCTTCAGCCCATGGCAGTGACGCCTCAAACAAGCTCCATGTGGCCTATCATCAGACTAGAGCATTCAGCAGGAGAGACTGGATTCTGAGATACAGGGTTTGTTCCCAGGGCTTGCTCCTGCCTGGCTGGTGCTGAGAGTCAAAAGTGGGGAGTTGTGTGAGCTCTGTCCCTCAGCACAAGAAGCTTCACACAACCATGGGGAGGGGACATCGCAGACCTGCCCAGCACAAGCACCAACTCAGCTGAGTCCCCTATGCTAAGAGATAGAGAAGCAAGCTAACACTGCTCAAGCCCAAACCCGCTATCTGAATACAGACTAGATGTCAAGACACAGCACAATGCATGTAATTAAAGGGTGTATTAGTATGAGGGTTTTAAGGAGGCATAGTTTTTCCAAAAACCCTGGACTTCTCCTCTGAACACTCCACACACAGCCTGAGGCTGCCCTCTGTGCACTGGATCTCTCAGTCTGCCAGGCCAGAGAGAGAGAAAAAAAAACTCCCAGATCACTGCCCAGATTATGTGATTTGTGGCTGGGGCCATTATTTACCGAGTCTTTGATTAAATGACAAGAGGCTTCTGTCCCTACTCAACCTTTCCGTACTTTCAACTTATTTGGATGGTTGAAGTGTTTAGGGCTTTGCTTTTGTTCTTGTTACATGGCCTCAGGGCTATCAAATGCAACGGCTCCCCAGAAGAAGAGTTGGTGCCACTACTTTGGGTTCATTTCCTCATCAATAATTTTATCATCAGGCAGGCGTAGCCAGGAAGCCAAGATCTTTGCTCGTTTTCATGATGGTTTTCCTGATGAAA
Organism: Mirza zaza; assembly: GCA_008750895.1. Classification (NCBI taxonomy): domain Eukaryota; kingdom Metazoa; phylum Chordata; class Mammalia; order Primates; family Cheirogaleidae; genus Mirza; species Mirza zaza. The sequence continues at coordinate 28,839 of VSMD01019159.1, forward strand.
ATCTTCTCTGATTTTTATCTAGCACATGACCTTATCTTTGCTGGGCCTGCTGGCTCTGAAAAGTACATCATGACCAGCTGCTGGTTTTCTGTGACCAACCCCATGTCTAGCTGTGAAGCAATCACATAGATCTTCTTTGGGACTTTATCCTCAAAGGGCTTTTCTGTCAGGTCCCAGCAGTGACAAATGGCACCATCACACAGGATAATTTAGGAAAATTCAAAAAGAGATTATTTGCAAAGAGGGCAAAGTTACAGAAAACCAGTAGTGGGTGGTGATGCACCCCACACCTAGCAAGAGTGAGAAGCCACCACTGCCTCTTGGCAGGAAGGGTCTGGGGCAGGAATGGTGACTGGAACCCAAGAAGAGAATTTAAATTCCACCTCCACTAGGGCTAGTTGCAACTGCAGGACAAGAGTTGTGGGCTGCGGCAGAGAAAGGACACACAGCCAATGGGTGGTCTGGCAGGGAGAGATTGTGTGAATAATTCCACCACCACACTCTCCTCCTGCCCCCAGCTCCTGCCGTGCTCCCACTGGCCAACATCAATGGCAAGCCAGAGGACAGGGCAGCTTTGAAGCAGCTTACAAAGGTGGGCCCCAGAGCAGAGTGAAGAGCAGGCCTGGAGAATAACCAATGGGCCTTCTTCCTACCTGAGCCTAGTCCCTGAGAGAACCTTCCTTAGTGTCCTTTGGCCTCTGCTCTTTCCCATGTCTTTGATGACAGTCCTAAAATAAGCCACACCCCATTCTATCCAAGAAAGTTCCTCAACTCTTCCTCTTCAAGGATAGAAGAAAAGGGAAAAAGTCACATCACTGAGCCTTAGATATTCTCAAGCCTGCACTAAAGTAGTTTTGGTACAGGAAAGGTAGCAGGCCAAGAAGCATACTGCTGTGACTCATTTCCATGTGGGAGATAAGAAACACTACTTTTTGAAGCCAAGCCCCTTATGAGGGAGACTTCTGATCCCTAGGTGACAGAGGCCACCAAGTGCATCAGAGTTGTTGCAGGAGCCAGAGAGACATCTTTTGAGAACTCAGTAACAAATACCTCCTAGCCCTTGCTCCTAGGAACAGGGATGTAACTTGGATCCCGCCATCCCATCACAGAAAGGGAACACTCACCCACACCAGGAAACATGGAATGACACTCATCAAAGCTCAGCCAACAGTTTCAGGAGAACAAACCTGTGACATCTCTCCTGCCTTGTGTGTTGCCCCTTCTGTGTAGCGTTTTACAAATATAATACCCTCCCTAGCTTCTCACTGGTCCTGCCATTACACGCGATCTGACCTTCAGGAGATATTCTTCCAATCCTTTGCCAAAGAGACTTACAACATCCCCAGGGCTCTTGTGTACAGGATCTGAGTTGTATTAATACTAGGAAATACAAAATGCAATGTGACCCATCTGTAACAGTTGCACTTAAAAGACACCAAGTGATAAATCGAGCCCTAGCCTAAATCCATCCCACAGTGGGTCAGTTGGTCAATACCTTGGTCCCTGAATGCATACTAGGAATGTGCATGGAGTGCTTAGAAGCTGATAGAACTCTCATGATTCCCCGATTTATAAAATAAGAGACATTGTGGTAAGAAAGGCTGAATTGAAGCCTGTGTAGCTGCCTCCACCCTGGCAAAGATGATAAATCAGAAAGAATACAACATTCTAGGTTATATGGCACAGTTTGGTGGCACCCTCAAAGATTTAAAGCATGCAGGGGATGGTCCCTCAGAAAACCAAATAGACAATGGCAATGGCAGATGATAGTGGACTACAACAACTTCCCCAAGTGGTGGCCCCAACTGCTACTGCGATTTTACATGCTGTGTCTTTTTTTTTTTTTTTTTGAGACAGAGTCTCACTTTATTGCCCAGGCTAGAGTGAGTGCCGTGGCGTCAGCCTAGCTCACAGCAACCTCAAACTCCTGGGCTCAAGCAATCCTGCTGCCTCAGCCTCCCAAGTAGCTGGGACTACAGGCATGCGCCACCATGCCCGGCTAATTTTTTTCTATATATATTAGTTGGCCAATTAATTTCTTTCTATTTATAGTAGAGATGGGGTCTCACTCTTGCTCAGGCTGGTCTCGAACTCCTGAGCTCAAACGATCTGCCCACCTCGGCCTCCCAGAGAGCTAGGATTACAGGCATGAGCCACCGCGCCCGGCCACATGCTGTGTCTTTTTTAGAATAGATTGACACAGACTCTAGCATTTGATATGTGACTTTTGATCAGGCAAATGTGTTCTCTCAGTCCCCATGAGAGAAAGATCAGAGCAGTTTGCATTCACCTGGAATGGCAAGCAGTCTTAGCACTACATTAGCCTCCTATTCTCTCCCATCCCATAGTCCAAAGGAACTTCTGTGCCTGTGCATCCCACAGAACATCAGACTGTCCACTATATTGATGACATGGACCACAAAGAGGTACAGTGCTTGGTAGGCCTCTTTGAATCTTGCAGACAGCATATAACACATTTGGGGATATTGCTCTGGCCCATTTATTAGGTGTCTCACAAGGGTGGGGTCGGTTTTTAAAGCATCTCCCAAAATAAGAGAGAATCCTGCAACAGGTTCAGGCTACCTTATGAGTAGCCCAAGCACTTGGCCATATGACCAGCAGATCCCATGGGCGCTAGAGGTATCCACGATAGATAAGGGTGAGCACCATGTGAAGTGACTGACGAGCCCTGATAGGTGAGTTATAGCACAGACCTCTAGGGTTCTGTCGCAAGGCTGTGCCATATGCAGCAGGAAACTATTTACTATACGAAAAGTAGCTCCCAGGCTGTCACTGTGCTCTAGTAGACACTGTTTGATTATGGGACAGAAGTGTGACTATGCGACCAGCGCTGTCCATTGTGAGCTGGATAATATCAGAGCCACTAAGTCACAGTATAAGGCAGATATTCCTAGTGATCCACTTGGAGAGTTCACCCTTCCTTTTCCCCAAATTTTATGTGCTGCTTAATTAAAGGTCTCATTTCCCAAGCACAGAATGGGGGATTCGCTTCCACCAAGGCCAGGGGTACAGTAAGGGTTCTACTAAATCTAAAGTATGGCTGCCAGCTGTCATGTCAAGCTTCTCCTCACAGTAGATCTTAGGCAACAGAGATGTTACCATACGACCCTGATTATCATGAAGAAATAGAGTCGTTACTAGATAGCAATGTAACCATGGCCAGGGAAGAATATGAGGCACTTCTTGGTGTTTCTATGTCCAGTGATAACTGTAACATGCAATTGCAGCAACCTTATCCTAACAAAGGCACGGACACCTCAGAGATAAAGGTCTGTGTTACCCCATGGGATAAACAACCTAAACCAACACAAGTGCTTGCCAAGGAGTTGGGTGAGGGTGTAGAAAAGGTGCTAAAGAAGGAAGATAATGACTTCTGCAGGAAGTCAGACTTCCTGCATTATGACTTCTCAGGACCAACTGCAACAGTATGGACTATAGCTTGTCCAAAAAAATAAAGGTATTTTTAAATATGATTAGTGTTTTTAATGATATTTTATTTTTTAAATTTTTTATTGGCACATAATTATATATATTTATGGGGTACATAGTGATGTTTTGACACATATAATGTATAGTCATCAGATCAGGGTAATTAACATATCCATCATCTCAAACATTTATGGTTTTCTTGTGTTGGGAACATTCAATATCCTCTTTCTATTTGAAATTACATATTATTGTTAACTATAGTCATCCTACAGTGGTATAGAACACCAGAACTTATTCATCCTATCTAGCTGTAATTTTGTATCCTTTAACAAATCTCTCCCTAACCACTGCTTCCGAGCCTATAGTATCCTCTGTTCTACTTTTTACTTTTATAAGATCAATTTTTTTTAGCTTCCACATATGAGTGAGAACATGTGTTGTTTAATTTTCTTTCCCTGCACTTAACATAATGTCCTCCAGTTCCATCTATATTGTTACAAATGAAAGGAGTTCATTCTTTTTTATGGCTGAGTAGTATTCCTATATAAATATAAATCTTGGCTATGATGAATAGTGCTGCAATAAACATGGGGGTGCAGATGTCTCTTCAATATACTAAATTCCTTTCCTTCACTTAAATGGCCATTAGTGAGTAAGGTTGCTGGATCATATGGAAGTTCTAATTTTAGTTTTTTGAGGAACCTCTATCATATTCTCCATAGTGGCTGTATTAGTTTGCATCCCCACCAACAGCATGCAAGAGTTCCCTTTTCTCTGCATCTTCACCAGCTTTTGGGTTTTGTTTCTTTATTTGTTTGGTTTTGTCTTTTTGATAATAGCCATTCTAACTGAGGTGAGATGATCCCTCATTGTGGTTATGCCTAGTGATTAGTGATGTTAAGCATTTTTTTATATACCTCTTGGCCATTCGTATGTCTTCTTGTAAGAAATATCTGTTCTGATAATTTGCCCATTTTTTAATCAGATTGGTTTTTTGCTGTTGAGATATTTGAGTTCCTTTTATATTCTGGATATTAATCCCCTGACAGATAAATATTAATATTTTACAAATATTTTCTCCCATTCTATAGGTTGTGTTTCCACTCTGTTGATTGTTTCCTTTGCTATGCAGTAGCTTTTTGGCTTGTTATAATCCCATTTGTTTGTTTTTACTTTTGCTGCCTGTGCTTTTGAGATCTTAGCCATAAAATCTTTTCCTAGACCAATGTCCTAAAATGTATACTCTACATTTTTTTCTAGTAATTTTATAGTTTCAGGTCTTACATTTAGGTCTTTGATTCCTTTTGAGTTGACTTTTTTATAGGATAAGAGGTAGAGGTCTAGTTTCATTGCTCTGTATATGGATACCCAGTTTTCCCAGCACCATTTATTGAGGAGACTGTCCTTTCCCCAATGAATGCTCCTGGAGCCTTTGTCAAAAATCAGTTGACTGTTGGTATGTGGATTAATTTCTGAATCTCTATTCTGTTCCTTTGGTCTATGTTTCTGTTTTTATGCTAGTAGCATGTCATTTTGGCTACTACAGCTTTGTAGTATATTTTGAATTCTAATAGGGTGATGCCTCCAGCTTTGTTCTTTTTTTTTTCCTTTTTTTTTTTTTTTTTTTTTTTGAGACAGAGTCTCGCTCTGTTGCACCAGCTAGAGTGCCATGGCGTCAGCCTAGCTCACAGCAACCCCAAACTCCTGGGCTTAAGCAATCCTTCTGCCTCAGCCTCCTGAGTAGCTGGGACTACAGGCATACACCACCATGCCCAGCTAATTTTTTCTATATATTTTTAGTTGTCCAGCTAATTGCTTTCTATTTTTTTAGTAGAGACAAGGTCTCACTCTTCCTCAGGCTGGTCTTGAACTCCTGACCTCAAGTGATCATCCCGCCTCCACCTCCCAGAGTGTTAGGATTACAAGCATGAGCCACCACGCCCAGCCCCAGCTTTGTTCTTTTTGTTCGAGATTGCTTTGGCTAACTGGGGTCTTTTTTGTTCAATACAAATTTTAGGATTTTTTTTTATTTTGGCAAAGAATGTCTTTGGTATTTTAATAGGAGTTGCATTGAATCTGTGTGATTAACATTTAAATCAGTAAACTTTAAGTAAAGCAGATTACCCTCCATAATGTGTGCCGGCCTTATCCAATCAGTTGAAGACCTTAAAAGCAAAGATGGAAATTTCCTAAAGTAGAAAGGATTATCCTCAAGGCTGCAACATAGAAACCCTGCCTGAGTTTCCAGCCTGCTGCCCTGAGAAATTCAACTCAAGACTGCAACATCGCTTGAGCCCAGGAGTTTGAGGTTGCAGTGTACTACAATGACACCTCTGCACTCTACCAGGGGCTACAGGGTGAGACTCTTATCTCAAAAAAAAAAAAATACTACAACATCAATTATTATCTGATTCTCCAGACTACTGGCTTGCCCTACAGATTTCAGACTTACTAGCTTTCACAATAGTGTGAGCCAATTCCTTAAAACAAATCAGTGTGTGTGTGTGTGTGTGTGTGTGTGTGTGTGTGTATCTCTTCCTGCCTTCACTCTCCCTGCCCACCCTACCCTCATATAATCTTTATCCTATTTGTTCTTTTTCTCTGGAAAGCCCTGACTAATACATCTCCCTTTATGAGACGTTTTTATTATAAATGGAAATGGCCACCACCTTGAAGAAGCAGTGACAAAATTAAATGAACTTATGTGGGGCATTGTATCAGCTCATTTCCAGAGGTGAAGGGTAGCTAATACACTTGGTGTCCTCCCAATATATCATCACCGCTCACCAAAGTGAGCTTCTAGAGAGGCTTTTTATTCCAATCATCCCAACTCTCTCCTTAAAAGCTTCTTCTGACTGTAGGAGCATGCTCAGCCAGCGCAAAGGGCAGACCAGAAATGTTAGAGAGTTAATGACCTTGAAATGGCCTCAACTCATAATGGCTGAGAATTGGTGGATAAATAAACCAGTTTCATCACCTTTCTGGTGAGACAATGCTGAGGCATGTCCTACGCCATCCCCTAAAATCACAGGTGAGATAAAGTCCCAGTTGCCCACAGAGGTAATTTGCTCATTAACACATCCTGTATTTTCTTTCCTTCTTTCTTTCTCTGTTTCATTTCTTCACTCCCCCATTAATGCTTCCAGGAGTCGCATCACAAATAAACCATTGCACTCAAATCTTTGTATTAGGGTCTCTAAGGAAACCCAAGCTAAGATACTCCCAAACATCAAGATTTATTTAAAACTACAGTAATTAGTACAGTGTGATGTTGATGCAAAGGCAATCAATTAGAGCAATGGAACAGAAAAGAATTCAGAAACAGACACATTTGTCCATATACACTTGGTTTATGGCAAAGGAAGAACTGCAGAAAAGTGGCAAGGGACAGTCATTTGAATAAATATTGCTGGATCAAGTGACTGTTATCCATGAGGAAAAATGAAATTTGACTCCTATCTCACAGATACATAAAAATTAATTCCAAGTGATCCAAATGTGAAAGGCAAAATAATAAACTTTCAGATGATGTAATAGGAAAATATCTGTATTACCCTGGAATTTATAAAGACTTCTTTTTTTTTTTTTTTTTTTT
>VSMD01019161.1:0-18349 GCA_008750895.1 Mirza zaza
CTATTTCTGTAGTGATCCTAGACATTATCTATTGTAACCTTGTCTTCACATTTATTTAATATTCTGGCTAATTCCCCTACAAAACAGAGCCTTACAAACGTTAACAAAATCCCTGTCTTTGGTCATAATTGTTATTGCTAGATGTTGTCAATATGTTTAATTATGAAAACTGTTGAAACTGTCCTATGGCTGTAGGGGTGGTGTTTCCAACTTCAATAAAACTATATATATTCCACACACTTCCTTCTCCCTGTGCTGTGAGCCTGCAGGGCTTTCCGGTGAGCCCCTGGCTTGCTTCTATCATTTCAGCACCAAGAACTTGTGGGCCTTCCCTCAACCTGGATTCCAGAGGTTTCTTCTCATCTTTTTTGTCCCTGCCACATGTGGGATAGAATTCAGCATCTCCCTTCACAAGGACCTAATGGTTATTTAAAACCTTCAATATTCATGTTATTTTTATACCTAAACAAAATTGAATTACTTGGAAATGTCTTCTCATATCTTTTTTTGTATTCGTCTGTTCTAAAGTCTGCACGTTCTACCTGCTTATTATTATTCTTTGGTTGTGGTGGTGGCGGTATACCAGTCGTCCGTTTGAGGGAATGCTCCTGTCCCATTTGGAGCACAGTCACAGGAACCTGCCAACATCAGGAAGCTGCCTTAGGTAAAGCCAAGAGCAGTGACAAGTATGAGTTTCCTCTTTGACTTCACAGAACTCAACACCTTTTCCCTGGACCGTATGGTGACCACTCTCACTCCAGCCACAAGCCTGTCCTGAGACATGGGCACAGTCACACATTAAGGCCACAGGCCCAGACACCTGAGATGACCTAGAACATTTTCCACCTGATCTGCCATCCTTCGTGGCAAGGGTGAGGTTGGGGCATTTTATCCTAATAGCTTCGTATTAGGATTGGCTGGATAGAAGTTCTGGATCCAGGAAAGGGCTCAGCACCTTGGCCCTGGAGAAGGAAATGTTTGCAGGAATGTGCTCTGAGCCTCATGTTGTCACAGGAGGTGAAAGAGGGTCTATGGTTCAGGATGGGGGATGAGACAGGAGACTTGTGCCTCATCTCCCTGTGGGGCAGGTGTCCTGGGCTAGCCCTGGGCCCCTCCCACACTCCAGCAGTGATCCTCACCCTCCTCCTCAGAGAGGCCCAGAGTATCGCAGGCCCAGCGGCCAGGACAGAAGCAGGAGCTGCTATGTGGGACCATGCGAGTTGGGAACCACCGCGTATCATGAGCCGGGGCTTCTCCTGGGAGCTGGTGGGGCCAGAACCTCCTGTTCCCCCAACTCTGCAGCTCATCCCAGTGCAGGAGGAGGTGACGGCACTCCCAGGTGAGGGGCAGCTGAGTGAGCACAGCACCTGCAGTAGGTCACACAGCTCAGAGAGGTGCAGAGACCTGTGAGCACAGCACAGCGCCCTCCTGTGGTGGGCAGAGCTGGGGAGGGAAGCCCGCAGGGCCTCAGGAGTCTTGGCCTAAGTCATGTTCCAGGACAGGACAGCAAGGAAGAGGGGCCCAGGACAGGATGGGGACAGCCCATAAGCCTGTCCCATAGGCTACAAAGTGAAGACAGAGCTGCCATGAATGTCTTTCCCTGCTCCACTTACAGAGCAAAGTCAGAGGCACTTCGTCAAAATTGGCATCATTCTCTTTGCCTTTCTGGCCTTTCCTGGGCCCTGTTGTGTGGAATATTCTATAGCAATTGTTGGGGGATGGAGAATGCTGTGCCCTGGTCTTTAAAAAGTCCTGAAAGGTCTGAGTCTCCAGAGACCCCCAATGTGCATCACACCCCACTCTATACCCCCCACAAGACCTGACCAGCAGCACCAATGTGGGGACGGGCACACCCGCACATTCTGGGACAGACCATGGCAGCTAATAGAGGGGATGCATTTTGGGAGAAAGGTCTTGTGTTGCCTGTCCAGGGATTATGGATGCAGGTTCCACTTNACTCTATACCCCCCACAAGACCTGACCAGCAGCACCAATGTGGGGACGGGCACACCCGCACATTCTGGGACAGACCATGGCAGCTAATAGAGAGGATGCATTTTGGGAGAAAGGTGTTGTGTTGCCTGTCCAGGGATTATGGATGCAGGTTCCACTTCCAACTCTTGGAAATACTGTCAGAAGTGTTGACATTACGAGGGTGTCCTCTTCTCGAAAGAGCCTGTTTGGTGATTCTCTTCAAACACATTGCACGTCATGCATTGCTGCCTTGGGGGAGGAGGGAGACCAACCCACACCCCCTCAGGTCACACTGCAGGTGACACAGCACGCTCTCAGGCCAGCAGAGCCCAGCCCCGGCCTGCTGGACCCACACTCTGCCCATCGGCTTCAGAGCAGCGAGTCCTGCTCCTGGGCCGGGCCTCTCCACGACCACCTTGTCTGTTTCCCCTGATTTCATGCCAGCTGCCCACACCTCCCCTTCCTCCCACACCAGCAGGTTACGTGCGCCCAAAACAGCATCCGCCAGGACTATCTGTAATCCCACTTAAATCTTTCCAAACACTTTCCGCCCTGAGCTAGGCATAGCCTGAAGGAAATATATTTGGGTACCTCCAAAGTCTCCATGGAGAGAATTTAAATTACATGAGGAATTTACATGACAAAACACGCACAGGGTGAGAAGATTTAAGCAATGGTTCAATCCAAAAGTTGAAGTGAACAGCAGAATATAACACTGTCAGATTTATTTGTTCAAGAAAAATCAGGTATTTGTAGAAGATCTGACAACAGAAGTCACCCCCTGAGGTAGACTTTGTCAGGGCCACAAACAAAGGGTGACAGCACCAGGCCAGAAGAACAGGGGGAGATTTTTGTCTCACTTCCCCATGTGTCTGGATCACTGTGTAACTCTTAGAGCCACCATCCCATGTACTACAGTAATAGTCAGCCTCGTCCTCAGGCTGCAGCCCAGAGATGTGCAGAATCCCTGCGTTGGCCGAGGCGTCTTTGGAGCCAGAGAAGCGGCTGGGGACCCCGGAGCCCTGGTGCTTGTCCGAGTCTGAGTAGTAGTTCAGCAGGTACCGGGGTGGGCTCCCTGGCTTCTGCTGGTGCCAGTGTATCCTGTAACTACCAACACTGAAGCCAGTGCTCAGGGTGCAGGTGAGTCTGGCTGATGCTCCAGGAGATGCAGAGAGGGAGGGTGGCTGGGTCAGCACAGGCTGGGACAGGGAACCTGCAAACAGATACACATGGATATTGGGGCCGTGATCAGGATTAACACCCTCTGGACCTGAGCCAGAAGAGACAGAATGGACTTGGAGCTGCCCTGAGTCTCCCAGGCCTGTCCCTACCTGTGCAGTGAGAGAGGAGCACAAGGAGGAGAGGAGCCCAGGCCATGGTGCACACAGCCCCTGGTCCCCACAGTGGGGCTGGGCTGCCCAGCCCTCCTTTTGTCCCCACCCTCTGCCGAGGAGGGGCTGCTCATGCAAACGTGTTTCCATCCAGGGACTGCCCAGCCCCTCCCTGAGCCCTGGGCTGGAGCTCACCTCTCACTGCACACTGAGGAGGGGGAACTTTGCTTTGCCCCTTGGGGGAGCCCTGGGAGGAAGCAGCTGCTGGGACCATACACAGGGCCCTGCTCAGGGGACTGTGCCAGGCCAGAGAGGACACAGCTGCTGAGTCCCCATCAGTGGGCACAGGGCCCAGCCCAGAGGCCAAAGCTCCTTGGAGTGACTGGTCCTCCCTGAGCAGCTGTGTAGGGACCACAGGGCAGTGCCCCGGCGCCCCCTGCTGGTCACAGGCACACACCTCCCCATGGCCAGAGACCTGAGAGCCCAGCTGGACTCTGCAGCTCCCCAGTCACTGTCTCTGGTCACACACCTGTGGGCTGGCTCCCTGGTGGAGTGACCCCAGTACACTGTGAGTGATCACTGGGGTTTCTCACTCCCAGAAGGAACCCAGGACTATGAGAAATGCAATCATGTGCATATAAAACCGTTTTAGGTACCTGCATCCCATAATTTTCTACATTTTAGAAAACCCCAAATGTCCCTCATGTGCCATCATTGTAGGCACCACACATGCTGGAACGTTGAGCTGACTTGAATGGCAGGACAGGCTCTTCAGGGGAATGGGATGGAAGAACAACATTCCAGGAATTGGCTCAGTGATGTGTTCAAAATTCAGCAACTCAGAAAACATTTCCACACTCACACAATGAGGCTACTGAGTAGATATGATTTCTGTGCAATTAGTAGTAGGGTAGAAATAGCATTTACTTGTTCATAATCTAACACATTTCTTCAGTTTTTGAAGTGAGTTTTTTCTTTCTAAATTTGTGGTTTTCTGATTATCTCTGCTTTTATTGCTGGTTAGTATTTTAAGTTTAAGAGAGAATACAATGTGTTTGTATTCCAAACATAATTGTCCCTGTATGTATTTTCTTACGTTTTCTTTTGTTTTTTTTTTTTTTTTGTAGTTTACTAGGAAGGCCAGTGTGACATTTTAATGTCTCTGCAGAGATGTTGATTCCTGGGCAGATGAATGCAGACGCCACCCGTTCCTCACTGTGTCCCTGATGCAAATCTTCTTGCAAATGGTCCTAAACTCCTAGATTCTGAGGTTATTTTGGTAAATAACTATGACCAGGGTCCTCTGATTCCCTCAGGCCTCTCTGCTCAGGACACCAGGACAGACCCTTTGCACCCAGGACAGGCAGGTCACCCGGGGATTAAACTCCATCAGTGGCTCCCCAGGGTTGTTTGCATGAACCCCACAGTCCTCACCCCTCAGCCCTTCCTGGTCTGGCCCCGCCCAGCCCACAGCCCCCTGCAGCCCCTGCCCTGGCTCTGGGGCTCCAGCCACACCCACTGCTCTGTCCTGGGCCACCCTGAGCTCCTGAACCTGCCATGGCTGCAGCAGCCCCTGCCCTGTCTGAGGAGAGACGGGCTCCAGCGGGGGGTCAGGGTGAGAGGTCACATTTTGAAATGGTCTTATATGTATCTATGCACTATGCACAGTTGTATGAATTTTTACTTTATATATGGTGATTTTATGTGTTGTAATCTCGATGGATTTCACATTCTGTTGCACATTTCTGTTACTCTTGGCAATTGGATAGTAACGCTAGTATTTTTTAGGTAGTTGTATAAATTTTTGTGTTTCTTTTTAACTTTTCGGAGACTCTGTGGGCATCATGGTCAAAAATGGATGAGAGTCGATCAGAGGTGGCTTCCTGGTCCATCAGAGCGTCTCACCTGCTCTGGAGCAGAGCACAGCGAGGATCTCTCTGGGAGGACTGCTCAGAGGAGGGACACTTGCTGGGGATGCTCGTGTGACTAGGAGGTCACCAAGGGCAAATGGGGTTCACAGAGGGGAACACAGACTGTGGGATGCTCAGCCCTGTCCAGAGCAAGGCTCAGAGAGGGGGTGGCAGACACTGATGTGGGGCAGAGGGGTGGGGGTGGGGCTGAGGCATCCAGTGGGGACAATGCCCAGGGCCATGAGGCTGAGTCTCTTTCATTTAAGGGAAGAGGTTAACCCACAGCTGTGCCTGTCCACAGTCACCTTATTAGAGACTCAGCTCTAGGACAGGAATTTTAGGAGACCTTGAAGCTCAGACCTGGTAAGAAACATTCCTGGGTGGCTGGAGGGAGATGACAGCAGAGGAAATAGGAAAGGGGAGGAATGGCATGTGCCTCTGAGGTGGGTCATGGAGACAGAATACTGAAGCCCAGGCTGTGGGTCAGGCAGTGATAGTCCAAAGTGTGCGGTGGGGGCGGGTGACCCCAGAGAGGCTGTGATGCTGCAGCTGTTGCAGAGAAGGCCACAGGGAAGAGCACGGCTCAGGACTATGGCAGGGTTGGTTGTGCATTTGTCACCATGGGGTGACAGTGTGGAAAGAAGTTTGCACAATTTAGAGACATTCAGGGTCAAGGATCTCATTTACCTCTTTATAGGAACAATGGGGTTGTCTATCATCTGTCAGGGAACTGAGGCTGAGTTGTTCATTCGTTCTTTAAAAGAATATTCAAGGAAGGCCTGCCCTGTGTTAGGTGCTGGGAATGGAGCAGGAGTTTAGGGACAGGACCCAGGTCACTGGAGCAGGATAAGGATGGCTCCAGAGGACACCCCAGGCCTGAGGACGTCAGTTTGACCCCAGAAGAGGTGGCTGCTGTGAGTCAGGTCTTCCACAGCCCCTGTCCCTGGCATGCAGCTGGGGCAGAGGGTGCGTCTCAGTGGCTGCAGGGCCTGCGGGTGCCCAAGGCTCCCAACCCCAGGACATCTCAGGTTTGACCTTGCGTGGGGTGTAGGTGAGGCAGGACACAGCCCTGTCCTGAGGGTGGACACAGCAGCAGAGGACAGTTGTTTTGGGCCATGGAAGTGCCCACCCAGACGTCTGTCCAGGGGAACCTGCTGGGAGGAGCACAGGTGACTGAGCCCTGCTCCTGGGCTGGCTCAGGCAGGGATGAGCCCAGGGTCCCTGCAGCCAGGTCACCCTGCAGTAAGCAGGATCCTCCAAAGGGCTCCCCATGGGCCAGGACCCGCTCAGCCTGCTGGGGCATCCTCAGACCTGCCTGTGTCTGAGGCTTGTCCTGCCCGCCCTTCCTCCCTCTCTCCTTGCACAGGGGTCGGGGCTGTGGTCTGAAGCCCCCTCCCCCCACGCCAGCCCCCTCCCCATGTGTCTTTCCCCAGGGCCCCTCCCCAAAATAAATCACTTTCTTGTCTAAGCCTTTCTTTTCCTATGATTCTCAAAGGCTCCAAACTCAAACAATTTTAATTTACAGAGGAGACCCATGGCGACATGGTGAGAAATGCTGTCGTGTCAGGAGAGGCCTGGAGCTAAGCTGGGCCCAAAGGGGAGGGAGGCCCAGCGCTGGGGAGGCTGCCCTGCACCCGGAGTGGTGGCTGCAACCTGAGCCCTGCGCCCACTCAGGGCTGAGCAGGACCTCAGGACATCCCGGGAGGGCTCCCTGGCTTGCCCAGTCAATGGCAGAGCCCACGCCCTTGACGTCACCTCATTGTGTTTTCTCTCAGGATCCCAGCCCTGCACGGCCTGCTGTGTGGGGATGGAAAATCCTAAACTCACTGTTGTCCAGTTCTCAAGTAGTTCCCGAATAGTGAAAGGCTTTCTATGTTATTCCACCAGGGGTGGGCTGTTTGTTCTTTCAAATTAAGGTAAAATACTTTTTCTACATATCATTCTCAATCTTGCTGTGTAAAAAATTAAGAAGCAATGGTTTTATTGTGATTCATCTCTCTTTGGTCATTGATTCCATCGTGTTTGCTAGATGGTACTTTAAATGTATCCCAGTGCATTTCATACCTAGGACTGTTTCTGAACTGTTAATGAAACTTTCTTGTATTTGTTCCAGCAACAGCCTTAGACTGTTCAAATTAATATTGCTTTAGTCTGTGTCTCAAAATGTAAGTGTGTATTCCACTCATTTTGTGTTCATTTGCAAAACCTTTGAGGCTTTTCATGGATTTAAATTTTGCCATATTATTATAAAAAAAAATTTAAGATTCAAAAAAAATTTTGACTAGCATTTATTCAAATACATTTATTCTTTTCTTATTTAAAAATTTGAGAATATTACCTGGGAAGAAATGTTTTGGTTCCATGAATTGCTTTTGTACTGCCTGAGTCCAAGTTACCTGTGCCCATCACCCAGGTAGCGGACACTGTACCTGTTAGGTGTGATTGCTTTCTTGGTATATTAAATACATGTTTTTCTTTAATATTTTTGTTAACAAAATTCTACCCATCGATCCAGTCTACCTCACACTTACTTAAGTCTCACGTTATTCCATCTAAAGGAAATTTTATTGTTTCCTAGAATACTGTTTTGATTCTGTGTCACGAGGTTGTCTAGAAGCTGATGGGCTGTTTGGCCAATGCTGCTGGCACCGTGTGAGCACAGAGAGAAGCTACAGCTGCCCCGTCCCCATCCGAGTCCCGGTCCCAGTGGCACATCCTCTGCTGAGGCGGAGGGGACATCTCGGGACCTGCCGTGTGTCCGTGGTAGGGACGGGGTGGTGGGCAGGAGCCGGCTCTGGCACAGGCCTGGAGCCCTGGAGCTGCAGACCAGCAGGGGCGGAGTCCACACGGCGCCTCAGCTCCTGCCTGGGATGGGGTCCCCACTCTGCCATCGCTGCCTCTGAGAGGACTCTGTGCTGGGACAGGCAGGTTCCGCTCCGTGGAGGGGAGCAGGCTGCCTGTGGGATTTCAACCCCCCTCAGTCTAGAGTGTCCTGCAGTGAGTGACTCATGACGGGCCTCAGACCTTCCGCTGCTCCTGTGTGACTGGCAGCAGGATGGCACACGAGCGGGTCCCAACACCTGAGCCACCAGGGAAATGCCATCGAGTCAAAGAGATGGACCCCTGCAGACCCACTGGGGTGGCTACAGACACAGTGACCCGTGATGACAAATGGTGATGAGAATGGGAGAAATTGGAACTCTCATGTGTTATTCATGCAAATGTAAACTGGTGCAGCCCCGTTGGAAATCAATCAGACATTTCCTCAAAAACAGTAATTATATCACCCTGAAAGTCCACTCCTACCAAACCCAACAAAAATACACACATAAGTACACAGAAAATTTGAAACTTGTTGAATACAGCAACATCACGCATAAAATCAAAAGACTTAAGCAAAGTAAATGTCAACAACTCATGAATGGTTTAACAACCTGTAGGACACACATACCATGGAATATTTTTTGGCAATAAAAATGAATGAAGTACTAAAGTACATATTAATATATTTCAATCACAGTAATAAACATTTTCATGCATTAATCTCCTAAGTTATATAGAAAACAAAAATTGGATACACAAACCAAACTTATAAAAATAATAGCTATTAGACTAATAACTGTGTATTAGGGTGATAAAAATATTCTAAATTCATGTTACGGTAATGGTTGCAGAACTCAATAAACACTAAAGAAATTTGAAGTATATATTTTAAAAGGGTGCAATTTATGACATACACATTATAATATATATTAATAAACATGTTTAAAAAACAATATGAAAGAGGCCAAGGTCACGGGCTTTGGAAGGTCACTGACTATTTAAAACAGGTCCATGCTCTGAGAGTTAGATCTTCAGACCTGAATGCCTGGGGTTGGCCACAGACAATGTTTTGCCTGGCGTTTGTCACAGACAGTCATGACAGTGATCACAAGAAAGCAGGAGCAGGTTTTTGTCTCAGTTCCCCCTGGGGCTGCAGCACTGTGTGACCACTCAGGCTACCGTCCCAGGCTGAACAGTAATAGTCAGCCTCGTCCTCAGCCTGGAGCCCCGCGATGGTCAGGGAGGCCGAGCTGCCAGACTTGGAGCCAGAGAACCGGGCAGGGACCCCCGAGGGTCTATTGCTGTTATCGTAGATGAGGGTTTTGGGAGCCGTTCCTGGGAGCTGCTGGTACCAGTGCACATAATTACCCGTGATGTTGCTGCAGGGGATGGTGACGCTCTGCCCCGGGGCTCCAGACACCGAGGGCGGCTGAGTCAGCGCAGACTGGGCCCAGGACCCTGGAAGGGGGAGACACACACATGGCGACTCTGGGTCTGGAGACAGGAGGACAGAGCAGGGCCCCACGGTCTTCCCAGGGCCCTTCCCTGGCCCGAGTCAGGTCACCTGTGCAGTGAGCCAGGAGGGAGAGGAAGAGAGGGGCCCAGGCCATGGTGAGACTGTCACGAGTGCTGCCTTGTGTCCCCGCAGCTGCAGCAGCTTCCCCAGGTCTGTCCTTCCCCTCTTCATACCCTGAGAGGGGAGGCTCCTCCATGCAAATGGCCCCAGCTGTCTGCCCCCCTGGGCCCTGGTCAGGCCCCTGTGCCTGAGGGTGTCAGGGGTGGGCGGGGGCGGGGCTGTGTGGTCCCAGGGGGTGGGGAGGTCACAGCTGTGCCCTGAGCAGAGGGCAACAGGCAGGGCAGGTGGCTGGTCCCAGCTCTAATCACCCTATTGCTTCAGGAGCAGGCCCCGTGTGCCCCCTGGTGTCCAGGCCCAGAGACACTATCGTGTGACATGGTAACCAGAATGTCCCAGAGCCACCCTGCCTCCCCACTGCTGTCCACTGTGCAGGTCTCATATGACCCTGATTTGTCAGAACCATTGGGAATGACCCTTCAAATACGAGGCTAAGAGAAAATAGGGTTTATACTGAATGATGGGTGCTGTCTATCTTTTTAAAAATGACAACATTATAACCATTTCTCACCAAAAAGAATATGCAGTGTATATTATCTTATCAAAAAAGAATAAAGCTTAGCAGGAAAGATAATTCCAATACTATAATGACCGAAAATCACCAAGAGTTCGTGTGTGGCTGTAGACGTGTGGAGGAGCAGTACATGCACCAGCCGGGCGGTACGAGTGAGCGTGGTGGGGGAGCTACTGGGGACTACCAGGACCGTCAGCTTCCCATCTGTATCGATGACTGCGTTACAGTGTGGTTCTAGGACAGTCAGATTTTAAATGCACCACATTTCATATTTCTCAAAAATTAAATTATTTAATATACAGTCACCTAAATAACATAGGCCTATAAGTATGTGTGAAAGGCTATAGTGCTTTTAATTTTGTTTTTGTAACTGTAATCTATTTTAGTTATTATTTTAAATTATGTTTGTGTTTCGCCTTGCCATGTGTAAATGTTTCTGTTATTGCCATGTGGACCCTGATCTGAGCCACTGCGCCATGGTCTGTGCGTCCCATGCTGCCTCCTCTCTGATGGTGCCGGAACGTCACAGGGAACCGTGTCTCCCTTTTTCTCCACCTGGATGAGCAGGGACTCGCCAGGCTGAGCAGTGTCTCTTGCAGAGAGGACGAGGCAGCCCAAGTCCCCTCCCGGCCCCTGAACATTCTCCCAGGGGTGTCCCCAAGCTCTCAGGCCGAGGACAGGGAGAGGAGCAGGGCCACAGCCGAGTCCCCAGGTCACCCACTGTGTCTCAGGACAGCGTGCGGTGTGGCGAGAGGCAGGGCTGCATGTGGCACACAGATGCTGGGCGCGTCCCTTGTGCTGGGCGCTCTCAGCAGTGGGCGTGTCACTGTGCAGGGAGCAGCCTTGTCCCTGCCTCAGAGAGCTGCCCCTGGTGGAATGACAAGGCGTGATGCTCACAGGGGCCTCCCTTCCTCATGTCACCGCTGCAGGCAGAGACCAGGGGCAGCGGCTGCACTCAGGGGTCTGAGCGGGTGGAGGTTCCTGGCATCACAGGGGAGGAGGGAATCAGAGCACACATGAGCCGAGGGGTCACTCCTGGGTTCAAGTGAAGATGAAGAGAAGTTTGCCAAGTAGATCTAGAAGGAGCAACAGGGACGAAGGATGAGACCCGGTGAAGGGGCGTCCGGGGACTGAGGGACTGGGGTTCAGGAGGAGAAGGAGATGCGGGGACCAGGTCTCAGCCATCCGGGAGGGTGAACGTCTCAGGGCGAGGAGCTTGCTGACGGGTGTCGTGGTCTGCAGAGGTCGTGGGGCTGCAGGGCGGGAGCGGGAGGCCCTGCCTTAGAGGGGGTGGCGGGAAGGATGAGGAGACGCTGAAGAAGGGACGCAGATGCCCCTGCAGGGGACACTGGGTGGGAAGGTGAACACAGATGGCGTCCAAAACCCACGCGTCCTTCTCTGGAAACTCCGTATAAATGGAATGTTGCTAATTTGCAGAATCTGTCAGAGGAGAAGATGAACATAAAGTTTCTGGCTTTATTAACACAGAGAATGTCAACTGGTCCAGGTCCAACACAGGCGGTTTGTATCCAAGGTCCTTTCCTTTTGGGTTGACATGCAGTGATTAAAAAACCCTCATTGGCCAAGTTTTACCATCTCGCTGGTCTCCTCGGTAACATCCCAGCTAAATAAAATATTGACACATGTCCATTTCATATGTTATAAATTAATATGTCCATTATTTTGAAAAATACCCTCTCATCCCTGTTAAGTGATCCATTCAGAGTCCCAAAGAGACCACCTGCCCTGTCTGCTTAACCTCTCGCACAGAGATGTACTGAGTTTGGGCTCAGGGTCTCTGCCTGGGTCTGGAGTGGCCCCCAGAGGCCCCACGTGCTCACTGTGGCCGACCCTGCTGGTTTCTAGAGACCCAGCCCTTCCCAGGACAGTGGCCGTGGATGATATTTGGGGTCATCAGCCTGGAGGTGAGGACTGGGCAGGGAAAGGGGACAGGACAGTAAGAGTGTCGTATGTGGGGCATGGAGTGGCCTCAGGCCTTAGGACACGCCGCATAGTGGGACAGTCACTGAGCAGCCCCAGGAAGAGGCTGAGAAGGAGAGTCCAAGGGCAGCGGTGCAGGAGGGGCAGGCGGGGCTGTAAGAGTTGGCTTTGTGTCCTGACGGGGCAGAGTCACAGCGGACGCAGGGTGAGGCTGACTCTGACCCCAGCTCCCAGGACGCGGAGAGGAGGCGGCAGAGGCAGCACCACTGTGCAGAGGACCCCATGAGGGGGGCCACTCAGCAGTGCCCAGGGGGACCTGGCGGCAGCTGTGTTGGGCTG
Source organism: Mirza zaza (assembly GCA_008750895.1). Classification (NCBI taxonomy): domain Eukaryota; kingdom Metazoa; phylum Chordata; class Mammalia; order Primates; family Cheirogaleidae; genus Mirza; species Mirza zaza. The sequence goes on from VSMD01019161.1 coordinate 12,466, forward strand.
GGAGCAGAAGGGGACCTCACATGGCGGTGTGTTCAGGGGAGCGGTGCAGGTGCTGAGCCCCTGGGATGGTCCCCACCTGAGGAGGGGCAGGTCGAGGAGAGGCACCGGGGGTGGTGGCGCTTCAGCCACGGGTCCATCACTGGGCCTTCTCCGTCCTCCTCACCTGCTCGGGGAAGACCAGGCCACCATGAGCTCTATTTGCTCCTTTCTCTGTCTCCTGAGATTAGTGAATTGCAGATCTATGTCTCATGGGCAAGAGCGGGTGTGACTTGGCCTGGGACTGATCAGTAGTAGGGACGTGAGAAAGGTCAGAGGCCAGTGCTGTAGCTTTGTGAAATCAGGACGGCCTGGACAGTGTCCCCGCTCAGCTCCCAAGACGCACAGGACATGACCCAACATGGACTCACGATGGGGGAGGACCTAGTAGTCCACATGGTGGCGGAACTGAGACAAACCTCCTGTCCTTACTCTCTCCTGTCTGGACCCCACGTCTCCTGGCCGTGTGGGTACCATGGGACTGACCCAGCTGCAACTCCAGGGATGGAGCCTGCGCTGCCCAATCCAGTGGGAGAAACTACCCCCGCTCACCACGACAGTGTCAGGGGAGATGGTGAAATGATCTGGTCCATTCCCACTGAAGGCCAGGGGTCCCCGCTCATGGGACAGGAGGGCAGGTCTCTGTCATTGTGGGGTTTGGTGTGTGGCTGTGATGTTGGGCCCACAGAGGCGTCCTGTCCCCATGTGGGAATCACGCTTGGACTCCACGTCCTCATGGAGACGGACAGGGAACCTCAGAGAACCAGGCAGCCTCCATCAGCCCTGCCTGCTGGTTCTTCCAAACACTGGCCGCTCAGCAGCCTGACAGCAAAGGCCAAATGTCAGAGCCAACTGTCACCTTACAGATCAGAAGTAGAACCACAGTCCCCTCTGGTGTGTCTTCCTCTCAGAGAGTTTTCCAGATAAATGGTTAGAAAACACCCAGGCTGCCAGCTCTTGCAGGGTAAGGTTCCCGCGTGCGTGACACGTGACCCCAGCCTGGGTCAGCACCGGCTCCGTCAGTTTCACTCACGTTTCATACGCCAAGGGATGAACTGGACTTCTGTGCAGCCATCTTTTCTGAGTAACATGGACAGTTTTGAGGACCATCTGGTCTCTAATCTAAGTTCTGTGGCACAGCTGAAGGTCCAGAGCCCATCACTACATGGTCTGTGACAATCTCAGGCAAGCAAGCCGTCCAGGAGCACGAGGGGGCTCCCCTCCCCAGACCAGCCCAGCTGTCCAAGCCCCAAACAGTCCACATAGAGGAGGGACAATTGTCCTCATCGAGCACCACCTGGAAACCCAAACGCCGCAGGTGCTGTGTGTTGGTGCCAATCCAGCTTCACTGGGGACGTTTCCCAGAATGGGCTCAGCGGGGCTCACAGGTCCTCTGCCTCTCGTGAGCCCATGAAATGGGTACCCTCAGCAGTGCCCAGGGTGACCCGGAGACAGCTGCGTTGGGCTGGGGGCAGAAGGGGCCCTCACATGGCGGAGGAGCAGAGGAGGCTGGGCCGGGGCAGCGTGTGGGGTTCAGGGTGTGCCCTGGGAGAAGTGTCCCAGGTCCCCGAGTTTAATGAACTCGGTGGCCGAGGGTCTGGGCACGGAGGGATGGCGGGAGGAAGATCCGCAGCTGCTCGGGGGAGATGAGGAGCTGAGCCTGGAATCTGTGCTCAGGAAACCTGGGGACTTGCGGGGATTTGGGGTCCCTGTGGGAGGAGCCGAGGACGGTCCAGGCTAGCCCAGGTCAGGCCACCCCGAGAGGGACTTTGGAGTCACCCCAAGACTATCTTGCTGACAATCGTTACTATCTGAAGCCAGGGCAGAGGCCCCACCCTGCACTGGGGACTGACATAGGGACGGTGACGTTGCTCCTGCTGAGCCGTTCCCTACACCCCTTCAGTCTGTCCCCTGTGCAGAGAGGGGGGGGAGGAGGGGAGGCCAGGCCAGGGCAGGTGTCCCCAGAGTGACTTCCTGAAACTGGAGTGGGGACACAGTTCCCTTACAAACCGCTGATCCTTCTTCCATACTAATGTGGGATGGATATTCTTCATGTGAGGATGTCCCTTCTCCCTGAGTGTCCCCGGCCTCACTGATGTCTTGCATGACCAGCAGATGACCCCGAGATGCAGGAGAGGGTGGTTATTACAGGACCCGACTCGGGGGGCGGGAGGGAGCTTCCCGCTGGGTGTCCTGTGCGCACTGTGAGGTGACAGACACAGTCCCCTCTCGCTGTGGAGAAGACTGTCTTTGCCCAATGTCCCTGCAGCCACAGAGACCTGCTGCCCTTGGGCCCCAGGAGGGAGGAACAGGTCCCCGAGACGGGCTGGAAGGAGCCGTTGCAGGGGAAGGTGACCTCCCTCCTGGAGCCGGTCAGTGGAGCTGAACTTGGGGAGCTGGACGCAGTGACCGACCAGAAGCTGGCAGCCCACACGCGTCTCTGAGTCAGGCCTGGCCCTGGGCTGGGCGGGGCGGGGGTGCCACCTTCTTCCCTGTCCAGCACTCCCTGGGGGGACACTGAGCCCTGAGAGCTGGCCGTCACTTGTGTAGCTATGACGAGGATGAGATGGTGTTAACAAGGGATCAATTTAACATTGTAAATAAATAAAAAAATAAGATCGGCTTTTCACATCCTCAAGTCCTAGGAAAACAGGTGCTACCTGATGCACTGACAAAGTCACGCCCTGAGCTAGACGTGGACCCAGGCAGAGCACCGGTGACTGCAGGAAGCAGGGAGAATACAGGGCAGATTTTAGTGTCACTTCCTCATGGTGCTGCAGCACCGTGTGAGCACACAGCTGCCCTGATACACGTAGCACAGACAGTCAGCCTCGTCCTCAGCCTGCAGCCCAGAGATGTGCAGAGTCCCTGTGTTGGCCGAGCATCTACGGATCCAGAGAAGCGGCTGAGGACCCCGGAGCCCTGCTCCTTTTTTGAATCTGAGCAGAACAGGAGATACCAGGGAGGGCTCCCTGGCTTCTGCTGGTACCAGGACATGCCATAGCTACCAAGATTGGAGCCACCGCTCAGGGTGCAGGTGAGTCTGGCTGATGCTCCAGGAGATGCAGAGAGGGAGGGCGGCTGGGTCAGCACAGGCTGGGACAAGGAACCTGCAAACACTGACACAAACAGGAGATGGGGTGAGACCAGGGTCAAATTTCTCATGGGCTCCTGAGACTGAGAGGCTGCTACAGGCTTGACACGGAGACCTGGTCTCTGAGGCCTGTCCCTACCTGTGCAGTGAGAGAGGAGCAGGAGCAGGAGAGGAGCCCAGGCCATGGTGCACACAGCCCCTGGTCCCCACAGTGGGGCTGGGCTGCCCAGGCCTCCTTTTGTCCCCACCCTCTGCAGAGGAGGGGCTGCTCATGCAAACGTGTTTCCATCCAGGGACTGCCCAGCCCCTCCCTGAGCCCTGGGCTGGAGCTCAGCTCTCACTACACACTGAGGAGGGGGAGCTTGGCTTTGCCCCTTGGGGGATCCCTGGGAGGAAGCAGCTGCTGGGGCCATAAAAGGGCCCTGCTCAGGGGACTGTGCCAGGACAGAGAAGACACAGCTGCTGAGTCCCCATCAGTGGGCAGAGGGCACAGCCCCAAGCTCAGGGTCCTTGGAGTGACTGGTCCTCCCTGAGCAGCTGTGTAGGGACCACAGGGCAGTCCCCCAGCGCCCCCTGCTGGTCACAGGCACACACCTCCCCATGGCCAGAGACCTGAGAGCCCAGCTGGCCTCTGCAGCTCCCCAGTCACTGTCTCTGCTCACACACCTGTGGGCTGGCTCCCACCTCCCGTGACTGCAGTTCTGCTACTCTGCGAGTCCTGCTGTCGTTCCTCACTCCCAGAAGGAATCTTGGACGAGGTGAGGTGCAAGCATGCACATCAATGACAAGGTAACTCGCTGACCCCTCATAGAAACCTCCAAATATTTGACTTCTTGGTATATTTTTTGAATGCATTTAATTTTTCTGCCTCATGACCAATAAATTCTTTTGTAACAAGTAATAAAAATCTTATTAACTAAATTCACTGAGTTGTGTGTGTAGTTCCGCCTTAAAAAGAGATACTTCAGTTAAGAGCTCTTCAAACACCCAGCAGCGCCCACCAGCATCCCAGGCCAGGTGACCTCACAGGTCTGCTGGGTCACACGTTGGGGCAGTGAATGGGCACCTAGACACTCCCAGGCTTGTGTCTCCTGTCCCCATGGGTCCCCACAATGCCCTCACAAAGGCTGCTGTCCTCTGCTGAGTAGTGATGAACAGAACTGTCCCCAGGCTGGAGCCCAGGGATGGACAGGGAGGCCAGCCAGCCTGACCTAGAGCCAGGGAGTCTCTGAGGTCCCTGACAGTTGTCCTGAAGACCAGGAGTTTGTGGACACGTCCCAGAAGCTGCTGCAGCTGAGCTGCACCCTGGCTGACGACATCCAGCTGTTTCTAGTGCACATGTTCATGACCATCTGTCCTGGGGACCCTGTCACTGAGAGAGGCTGAGCCAACCCCACCTGGGCCACAGACACTGGAAGTTGGGGGATAAAGAGGACAATGATCCCAGTGAAGGGAGCGGGGCAAGAGGGGTGTTGGGGCACCAGGAGTCTCCAGCCAGGGCCGGTGGGCTGTCACCTGTGCAGAGAGTGAGGAGGACACATGGGGGCTGGGCCAGTCTTGGGGCAGGTGCTCAAGATGTCCCCATCTCTAGACTCCGACAGGGATAGTGTGCTCCTCTAATTTAATTTCAGTATCTACCAGTCCCATAGGGGGAGAATTTCCCACAGTCAAACATGTCCCTGCACCCTGCCCACCGCCCGGTCCTAGGCAATGTCTACATCCCACTGTAGTGATGGGTGATGATCTCAACTCAATCCGACCCACTGGGGTGACAGAACCTGGCCCTTGATGGACCACGTGTCCCAGGGGCTCCTGAGAGCTGGAGACTGGCTCTGCGGTCTGTGTCGGAGGCGCGTGTGGCTGGTCCTGCCAGCGGGGACCCTCTCACGTGGTGCAGGGAGCTGACCACGCTGAGTTTCCCGAGCTCTGACGCGAGGAGCTGACAGCCTCCTTCTAGAGATGAAACGATGATCAGGGAGAACCTCCTCCCTCCCTGCACAGGCGAAGGCCAACCTCTGTGAGTTTACTTGCTATGGATATTTCCTAAACACGCGTCCTGCAATCTGTGGATGTGGCGTGTGGTCCTTTTCCTGAGTATATTTTACAAGATCCGTCCATGCAGAACACGGAGCCGAACTTCATGACTATTTCTGGCTGGACGATGTCACCTTGTGTGGAAGGAGGATCTCCTGCGCCTTGTGTGCGTCCGCAGAGACATCAGTGATTGTTCCACACCCAGCCTTGGCTAACGTCGCCTCATGCACTGCTTCAGGTTTCTACAATATTGGATAACAGTCTCCGACTTCACTTTGGTTAAAATAGGTTTCAAGTATGACAGCAGTCATTTGAGCTCTGTGACATTGTTTTTTCTAATGAATCGCAACCTCAAACAGAGAATAGACCAATCTAGTCCCATGTCCAGGTGAATGGTGACACCATCATGCAATGTCAGGGGATTCCAGATGCGTGAGGACAGGCTCTGTCACTGAGTGGTTTCAACCAGAGGTGACCTTGTCCTCCAGGCTGGGGACATTTGGCAGTGTCTAGAAACAGTTTTGTTGTCACAAATGAGGGCAAGTGTTACTGGAGGCCAGAGTTGCTACTAAACATCTTACACTGTGCAAGACAGCTCCCGGCACAAAATATCTGGTTTCACCTTCAGAAACATTGTTTTCAACTAAATCTAACACATGGAGGACTATAAATGTGTTAGATGATAAGCCATCAACACGTGAAAGATGAAATTGATTCACT